>WURT03159509.1:693-10763 GCA_009936505.3 Holothuria glaberrima | reverse complement strand
TCATCGTCATCGTCATCGTCATCGTCATCATCATCATCATCATCATCATCATCATCATCATCATCATCATCATATTAGCCAAGCTATTAATGATTGCTCCTTCAAGTGCGTCACTTGTTTTTTTACAGGATGAAGACGAGCTTGGGCCGATGACGACTGAACAATACCAGAAGGAGGTAAGTCATAACTGTTAATGTGGAAGACTAAAAGTACAAATATTTTCATCATTGAAATTAAACGAATGAAAAAATATTTTAGAACTTTTACATTTTACGTGTAATCCGGATGGTTAGCATCAGGCATGTGAGAAGCGCTACAGGGGTAAACTATGTGTCAGACAATTCAATGTATCGTAAGAAACCAAGTAATTTCTTCGAATGCATACAGACCATGGACGATAGGACTACAAAAAAAAAATTCTGCAGTTTTTTCTTCGAATGTTGTTATTTCGCCCACGATTCATATTTGCATATTGTATAGGCAAATGTATTACCGCCGAATGTTGATTTACACAGAGGCAGATTCATTATGATAATGGTGTTATTATTAGGAGCAGGTTCCAAAAATATATCTCCCTTGCAACAGCAGACTGTAATCTTGCTAAATGCGCCAGGGGAAACATAGGGTTAGTTAGTTAGATGAAGTTTAACGACACACCAACACGTACGTGTTATATAGTGTCAGCTGGGTAAAAAAGGGAATGGTGGGGTAAAAATTAACTAGAAAAAGCAAAGATGGGGTAAAATTGCACTAAGGTGGGGTCAAATTCCACTAAAAGGTACAGGCAAATGCGGGAGTCATGTCAAAAATTTCTATACAATTTACTTTTCTTGAGAAAGCCCAAAATAAGGGACGGATCTGTCTGCTCAAATAAAGTTTTCAGGTCTGGCGCAGCGTAGTATTTCTGGCGAATATGGGAGTATTCATAACAGTCAACGAGAATGTGACTGACGGTGACAGCACAATCACAGGGTATACAATATGGTCTCTCATCCTCGTGAAGTAAATAGGCATGGGTAAGGTACGTGTGACCGATGCGAGCCCTAGTCAGAACTAAATCATCTCTCCGCTTACTGGGGGCTCCATGTCCCATGAAACATAGGGACTGGGGTATAAACAATAGCGTGACGTCACTGCTCTATTGTTTATACTCCGACTCCCCATAATTCCATGGGTGCATTTAGCAATGATTAAAGTCTGCTATTGCAAATACCATAGACTCAGCTTTAACACTGATCATGCCAGTGCTATATTTGGGATAAGGACTATTGTTGGCTAATAGGATCTCTTTGAAAATATCACTGTCTTTAAAGCAAGGAAGAAAGGAGTCTGGAGTTTCTTCATTAAAAGTCTAACAATGAAATTTAGGTATTCGAGTCACTGCAAATAATTTTGATGAAACCATTTTAAGTCATAACAAAATCCTAAGATCGTGAATTGAAACGTATATTTCCTCGCGAATACTCGACGTTAGTAAAGATCTGCCGGGACAGGAGAAGACTGCATCTTCTCCAGACCTCGCTACGCATGCTAATGTTGATCGCGCTAACCTTTTTTCATTTCTTACAGGCAGATAAAGTGAGAAGATATCGCATCGAAGAGGTAATTCAACAAATGAAATTATTTTCAATTACAAATCGGGGCTCCTAGGTATCAACTGGGAGAGGGCAAGGCATTGATCACCGTTCTGGGGGAGGGTAAATTTCGAATGGTTAGTCGTCCTTAGATGCAATCTGGAGCTACATTTTCATTTTTTAAACCGAATTTATGTTCAAAAATTATTTGTTGGTCCCATACGTCCGCAAAAATATGTTTTTGATTCTTACATAATTTATTAGGACACAAACAATTTTTTTTTTTGGGGGGGATGGGGGTAGTCCAAGGCCCCCGTAGCTACGCGCCTGTTATAAATTGCAATGACTGAAAATAGGGTTGTTACACTTCTTGTTCGATTCCACGGAACTTTTTTCAATTGGTGTGGTAAAGCATGTGGGGGGGGGGGTAATCAAATATTTTGTACGAAAGTAAAGTCATTCTCTTCTCAATCAAGCCAATTTCTACCCATGGCTATTGTTTATTATAACGTAGCCATATGACTGCTGTAGGAACGATAAATATCAATTCAAGGTTACATATACAATTTGGATTCAAACGGACGAGAGCATATTACAAAACGATTGTGTTTAAAATTCATGTCTATAACCTACCACCATTATTTCTTTTGTTTCCGATATTTTCCTTTTACATGAAATTATTAAGTCGGGGAGGTAGACGAGATTACACTGTTGCTGTGATGACGTCATTCATGGAATCAACGGTTCCAGGAAAGAGGAGCCTTACATGCTGAGTCCGAGCAAACTACGGGTTGTCATGAAAGTTGTGCATGTCCTCTTTCTTGGTCCAATCGAAAGATGATATTGCCTTCATTCTGGCAAACACTGCACCGATTTTTTCCGGTGAACTAGCCAGCTATTTCATTCTAAGTGTCCAGTGAGCAATGAAGGGAGACCGTACCTAGAGGTTTGAAACTTCTACCCTGGATAAAGGGATTAAAAACAGTGTGACTACAAAAAGTGTATTTCGTGCTTGGTAATTGCTCACCAATTTTATTCTTGTCGGCAAGATGCTCTTTGTTGCAGAGGCGCTAATTTTGGGCGAGGCGGGGGAGCTAGGGCCTCCCTCTCGCCGTGCAGATATTTAAGGAGAAACACTGAAATAGAAATAAAAAAATACTGAAAAAGAAGAAAAGAAAGAAAAAAGAAAGGAGCAAAAACTGAACGAAAACTGACAAAATTGTCTTCAACCTTGTTCAAAATATATCTTTTTCCGCAGAGGTTGGGGGAGAGATTGCATAGTCTAAATCAGTGTTCCTAACGGAAGCGTTTTCGCAACACAGGGAAGGGATAAGAGCTAGGGAGAGGAGGGGGCAGGGGGGCTTTGAAAAAAATTGAAATCCTTAATTTGAACCGGGCCTTCTCAAGATTTCAAAACGTTTTCTCTAGCTGAGCTCTCGAATTGGTTGGCATAAAAAGGAGATAAATGAAGTCACAAATTTAACAGCGAGCTTAATATTCCCTTCCCAGGAGCACTGCAGTTTGTCAATCATACTTATTGCTAGATGCTAGGAAATTGCATCTCACGGTGTCTAATTTCAGTTTTGTCCGGACAGAGACCCTCTTATTCCTATTAGTAACAGTGAACGCAGTGACCGAACGGGGTATAGCTAAAATGATTCACTTTAACCTCTAATGTAGTTTTTCCTTGCCGTCCACAAACATGACATACTGACTGAAGGGACAATTGCAGGTAACTTTAATTTAATATAATATTTAACGTTTGCAACGTACTTTGAAGAAAAATGTTAAGAATATTTTTAAAATAGTCAATTTCTCGGTGCGACATTTTCGGCTTTTCATTATCTTTACTTATAGGACAGTTTGTGTGGTATAAGTCTTTCAAAGTCCTGTGCGACCCTACCATCCTTTTCCACCCACCCACAGGACAAGGCCATTCCAGCATTAAAGGGAACTGCTGTTATTTATTACTAAAATATGAAATGCTTCAGCGGTGATTTTGGTGATCTGTTAAGGTTATTTTGTAATAGAAAAAAATATCCCAGAGATTTAGGGGCGTCGCACCGGTCCTCCACTGGGACGTTGTCCCTGGCCCCATTGAAGACACTTTTGGGAACGGTCCATAATCCGGTAGTGGCCCTGACATTTGCTATTCCCCTCCTTCCCAAAAATCCTCCTCCGACCGCGATGAAGCATTTAAGCTTTCTACAATCATGGGTTAAAAGATTTGCCACCTCAAAAGGGAGTCAGTTGGTGAAGTCCCGCAACGGTTTTGCTGCTCTAGGTTGGACCCACATGCACAAAGGATGCATGTACATGTACCTTCTTTATCAATCTATATGTGCTGTTATGTACTTTTATTATTTTTTCATTCATATCAGTACTGTACGTTATAGCTGAGGGACACCTACCGGGAGAGGGGGCCTTTGTCCAACCCAATTCGTTGAAAGGTTGGGGTGAGGTGAAAAAGGTTGGGGACCACTGCTCTATATCATCTGTATAAATATTCATCGAAGTGATAGACGAGAGGGGGGGGGGGTTTCAATGTGCGAAAGGTGAATGGCTGAGCAATGATGTTAGTCTACACATCTATGGTCGTCAACATAATGATATATGCCCTGGGGGTAAGGCTAAACTGCATTGAACTGTCGTAACAAATTAAGTTGTGCCAAATAGTGAAAACTTCTCCACTCTAGGGGAATTGAGATGTCAAAGTTTCGTCATAAAGTACAGGCCTTGTAGGTGAGGAAAGAAGTCAGGCTGGCAAGGGAATGCGCTATCGTGCTCAGTGGCGCCGGTATGGGGTTGTGGGTGAATGCCAATTTCCGAAAATTTAGTTTTTTTTCAATAAACCCCAAAGCCGTTTAGACTTTGGATTGTCACAAAGAGATCGTGCGCAGAGCCGTGATAATAGGGGGACCACAGCAGTAAGAATGCGAATAAAGGGAAAAGGTTTGCCATCTGGTTCAGTCGCTCAGACTGCCAGACGGTTTACTTTATTTTTTTCTCACGCAAAGAAGTTCCTTCAATAACCTCCTCCTCTCCAAGTTTGAAATTGTTCTCAATAAAAACCGTACTTTAAATTTTAATAAAAAAATTTTCATTCACACCTCTTAATTCAAGGACATTCAAATAGTTGCTTTTGCAATTTCTCCGGCGACGCGTCGTTCTTTGTCGGGACTTTGGGCTAATGACCGCAATCAGGAAAATTCTGGGGCCACACCCGAGACAACCATTGGATAATTTAGTGTGTTACCTACCTAGCCACTCAAGGCAAACTTCTCCTATTCACATCTGTGTAGTTTGAGTTAGATGGGATTTAACGACACACCAACACGAATGTGTTATAATGTGTCACCTAGAAAAGAAGATGCAATAGTGGGGTTTAATTAACTAAAAAAAAAAGGGGTAAAGATGGGGTGAGAAAAAAAATACGTAACAGTACAAAATAATTTGGACTGGTACATGCAAGCATGAAAAAGTTACAGTGTCCATACCATGTATGTAAAAGTCATTCAAACTCTTCTTTACGTGCTTTTTAACCTTGTTTGTATTTTACCACCATAAGTTGTACAATGATAATCGGTCTTCGCTTCCGTCGGAAGCCCTGCAAGAATTGGTTGTTTGTTGTATGTCAGATCTAGAGTATCTGCAGAAAATGTGAAACTCGTTCACTCTACCATTTTGTTATTCGTATAATGCTTTTACTATAGCGACTCAATACTAAATGCAATTTTAACTGCCTTCACATATATATAGTCTTTTATATATTTATATAAAACGTTTGGCAATTATCCATACTGCAAAGTGTATGTTAGAAAAGTGGAGGAAATTCTTGGTGCTTATAAAGAGTGTGTACAGATTGTCCTCATGTAATACATGTACTACTTCGTCATGGTGTATGTTTTATGTAAAGGCTGCTCGGTGCAGAATCACTCAATGATATCAAAAATATAAAATCATACCACAGTGTGAAAAGTGCTTTGCTTCCGTTGGCCTTGTATTTAAAATTGATGACTACGATATCCGCCCACTTAAACTAAGTGCTTTGAATCCAACTTTTTAAGTTAGTGGACGTGGGTCTTTCTGGGCATCCATGAAAAAACAAACCTTGCTTCAGGTCGATTTATTAGCCTTGTATGGTTTTCTTTTGTTTTTGTTTTGTTCTTTTGATTTGTATTTTTATTTTAACTCTGAGAGATAAAAGGCAACGAGAAGGTGAAATCATAAGGCAGACTCATTGGCGTTGGAGGTATGAAAACAACTCCTTTTTTCGGCAAAACAGTCTTCTAGTCGAGCAAACTTGTGGAAACAAAATCACTAAACTTTACAGCAAAATGTTCATCCCAGTTGAAAGCAGTCCCGTATACTTAAAAGTAAAATATTAACTTTATGCTACTCCAAAGACGTTTGTGGTTTATTTCTCAGCATTATTAGATGGAAGGAAGAAAGGCCCATTATCATAAAGCTTTGAAATATTTCTTTGCAAATGTTTTATTCTTACAATGGTTTCAAAAAGGCAAACGCTTTTTGGCAGTTTGGTAAGAGATGGTAGATTTTTTTTTAGTTAGATGGAGTTTAACGACACATCAACACGTTTGTGTTATATAGTGTCATCTCGAAAAGAAAAATTACAAAGTTGGGGTAAGAAAAACGGTGGGATCAAATTCAGCAGAAAGGTTCAGGCAAATGCAGGAGTCATGTCAAAAATTCCTATACAGTTCACTTTCCTTGAGAAAGCCCAAAACAAGGGATGGATCTGTCGTAAGAGATGGTAGAGGGGAAACTTCTACTACGTCAAGTCTTCATACAACTAGTAGTAGCCGTCTGTCGCTAACACACCGGAATTATACAAATTTCAGCTGCTATTACATATAGCCAGAACTGAAATTCCTTCAAAGCGTGACTATATTACGTTGGCCTTGAAATTAACGAAAGTATTACTGCAGCTCCTTTCAGAGCCCAAATCATTACCGCATCAGCTGCAACGATAGACTCTCCTCCCCCAGGTTGTCAATCAGTTCCGTAGCTTCCCTGAGAAACCTCTCTACCATGTAGCTTCCACCAAACATTTACCATAGCCCCTCCGACCCATCGCCCTTCTAAGTCCCATAGCGTAACAAATATTCCTTCCTCTGCTCTCAAAGATGTTTCCTACAGATGATACATCTTGTAACGTATACGACTGGCCCTGCCTATCTTGCACGTGATCTGAATCGGGAAGCTGCCGCAATTGTATCCACTTTCCCCTTCTTATCTCTTTTATCATCCCCTCCCCCACTGTCATAGCCCTTCCTTCCCTGCCAGCCATCAAGTTCCCTAGGGTGATGATACTCCCTCTCATCATGCTGCCATAGCCCAATAACACAAGTTATACAGGATAATGCCCGCTGTTTCATATATAGAGCACTTATGACAGTTTAAGACACGTAGCCAGACGAGGTACTGAAAGGGGGGGGGGCGCGAAAAGGTTTAGGGGAATCTTCCCGTGGCCAAATGTGCAAAAATGTATGACGTATGTGGAGTCCACAGAGACATTCCTGAACTATTACGAAAAATTTCCTTCCTTCATTTGTGCATTATAAAAAGACTAAAGAATGCAAACACCGGAATAGGGCCTCCTGCGAGCTCTGGATTAATTATATGGATCAGATGTAGACCTAGCCCACCCCTCCTTTTGTCTTCTTCTTTCCCTTTTGCTTCCTCTTTTTATTTTTTTTCTTTCATTTTCTCCTTTTCTTCTTTCCCCCCTCTTTTCCCTTTTTCTGGCAAATGAAAGGGGCGGTCGCCCTCCCTGCCCCCCGTGTGGTGCCGCCCCTGAATGTATGTATCCCAATCTCAGTTGTATAAAGTCCCACCTTCTAGGTCATGTGAATCCAGCAGGTGATTTTTCCCGCAGTATAGCACTGCTTAACTAGAATGTCAATCTAGGTTAGGCTGGTCTAGGTTAGGCTGGTCTAGCAGCTTTTCGATCTCGATCGGCTTGTCTGCGATAAACGATACGGAAGCTAGCTGAACATACGTGACAAACAGTGTTGTGTTAGTGTAGTGACATTTGCTATAGGTCGTACATACGCGTACGATAAGCGCGGGCTCATGATAAACAGCTCTAGTCTATGGGGCCAGGTAGTCAGGTAGTGTGTGACACAGAAGTTTGTCATCATGACATATACCGCTGACCAGAAACTAAGATCATTCGGCTGCGCTAAAAAAATGTATATACTGTTGTTTTCAGCTCGAAATTTCATGGGGCGCTGTACATAGCCTACATCTAGACTCACGACAAGGAAATGTGGGAACCTATTACTACCCCGCCCATCATTTCAGTCTACTAGCCGTCGCGTGATACCCCAGTACCATACCGCACTCATCTGATACAGTAGCTATTCGTACATAACATTGCCCGTAACTTCAGTCTCCGAGCTGATACCCCCACCATCTTGTCATAAGGGTCTGTCTCCTAGCAGGAGTCCCTACCTGACTACAGAGCTTGAAATATCTGCCACGACCTGGTAAGGCAACTCCACTTCTTAATTTGCGGCACTTCATCTGAGCCCGTGATTGTAGTCTCCTAGCTGTTACGATAGGCCTTCCGAAATGACCCCTACTACAATCTAGTCATTTGAAAGGAAAATCCTACCATTCTCGCTATCACAGTGCCCTAAGTGTCCCGATGGTCTTATATACATATCCGATATGCCGGCCCCTACTTAGTACTATAGCTCCCTCCCCTGTCCTCATCCTTGAACCCCGTCAGTTAGAATATCTCCTACTAGCCTGCCCGTTACATTTGTTGCCAAACTGACTCGAAAACCTTTACTACCCTGCATGCCATAAGTCCACCTAGTTGTTTAGATGACGTCCCCTGCCCTGCACGCAATTTCAGTTCCTCTCTGGTAAGTCCTTTGCCAATTCCGAGGGTCGTTGCGGTAGCGCCTCCTAAACTAACTGCTATCAGTTAGGCCACACCTTCTACCCTGCACTCTTCGTTCTGGCTGCTATAATAAAACCGCTCACCTTTGCCCGTTATCTCTACCTCCTAGCTGCTTCCAGTTTTTAATGCCGTTGCCATTACCCGTCCTGTGCTGCCCACCCAGTCCCGTAGACACTAATCGTTATTCCACCATGGTCCCCTTCCCAGTCCAGTTACTGGTATGATAGCCGATGTTACCTGCATGCATAAAGTCCCAGTCTCTTAGCAGCACTGGGGACCCCTCTCACGCTTGCAGCTCAGGCCTCTACTACCACCATAGTGCCTCCTCCGTGGCTTGCTGTCCAACCTCAATAACCGGTAGGATGACTCTCTGTGCCGGTTCGCTTTCAGTAGACCTATCACAATGAATGGTCTGCTAAACTGGCCGTAATCTAAGTCCCGTAGAGGATACCATGACTTTCCTACCCTGTCCCAATTCATACTCTCACCTACGGTAGCCTTGATATAAAGCTCACTAGCATGAAGGGATGCATATTACCCTCATCTACTCCGGGCGCAATCGTAGTCCCCTAAAGAGCCCACTACAGTCCCTAACTCAGTTTTCCTGCCTTCCAGGCCAAACCAGTTTTCCTAGCCCTCTACTAGTATGTCTACCGATGACCAGATAGCCCTACTTACGTTTAAGCGAACCCTGAACGCAACCCTGAATTGATTCCTTCTTCACATGGTATCTAAGTTCCCTAGCCGTGATGATAGCTCTAGCCATACATTAGTCTCCTAGTTGAAAGGATTGTCCCCAAAACCCAGCCAAATACCTCTGTCCATAGAGTGCACGGGTAACCAGATAAAACAACACAGTCCTGCCCGTTATGTCAATCGCGTAGCTGCCACGATACCTTTTCCAAACCTTCCAAACATTACTCCCTAATCCCCTGCCTGATATTTCGACATCTATAGTTGCTGCGACTAGTGCTGGTACCTGTCCTTTTCATACTTATAGTGGTGTCCATTTTCAAGAATATCTGATTAATCCTTATATTGGTGGGTTCAGAATTAAATACAGAGGGATACCCAGCTGTGGAGCGAGGTGGGGACGGGGCTGGGTGTGAGAGTACGTCGAGGAGCCTTTATGGGTACGTTAAAGCCTGTTATCTCGGTCGGCAACTAGTCACCAGGTGGTTAACTTAATTTTGCTCTCACGCAAAAAAGGTCCTTCAATAAAACCCCCAAAGTTTTTTTTATCTACGTCTGCGATAGCTTACCCACTGGTTTCTCCCAACGGTGAGGCTCACTGTGATATACATGGAGTATCACATATGGAGCCCATGTCAAGACTATGGCATGCCTTATGCAGATGTAAATATGGGTACAAGACAACTATTCAACAAGACTGGAAGACAGCCGTCACATTTAAACCTATAAATATATTATTTATTGTCACAATGCGATAACTTACCCACTCCCAACGGTGAGGCTCACTATGAAATACATGGAGTATCACATATGGAGCCCATGTCAAGACTATGGCATGCCTTATGCAGATGTAAATATGGGTACAAGAC
>WURT03159508.1:0-28356 GCA_009936505.3 Holothuria glaberrima | reverse complement strand
GTTTTTAAGATTTGTCGACGATCTTGCCTCCACACTACTTCTACTGTTACTACTACTACTACTGCTACTGCTACTGCCACTGCCACTGCCACTGCCACTGCCACTGCCACTGCCACTGCCACTGCCACTGCCACTGCCACTGCCACTGCCATTGCCACTGCCACTGCCACTGCCACCGCTACTGCTACTACTACTACCAATACTACCACTACTGCTGCTGCTGTTTCTTCTTATACTACAGCTACTGCTACCGCTACCGCTACCGCTACCACTACCACAACCACTACGACTACCACTACCACCACTACCACAATTACTACTACCATCCAAAAGTCTTCAAGAGTAAGAGAACCAATGTTCTGCACCCCAAGCCTGTATCTCTAGTAAACAAACACTTTAATCGGGAAAAATTGTTTGAGACAATAACTGGACTGTCACAATAATCAATCGAAACCCGCTCAACTCCTCTCTACCAGATAATTCTCAGATGTGTTCTACTTCCATAACTTTTGATCGCAAAGCTTGTTTGAAAACACAAATATTTATTTTCACCTGTGAGAAAGTTCTTACTTCCAAAATATTCTGTTGCTTACATTATGACACGTAAAATGGAAAACATTGATGTAATTTTTTGTTTTTCACATTCAACTGCAAATACATATAAAGCAGCCTGATAGAAAGCGTCCTCACACATGCAACTGTTAGGTATTCTATAGAATCTATTCTCTCAAGTAAATACGGAACCAGCACCTCAGACCTGTGATCCTATGCCAAAAAGAAACCATGCAAGCAAAAAATTGTATATAGTTGTCATACCAAAGGGAACTACTTTGCCATTCGGAGGTTCCAAATTGACCCAGTTTCAAATCCACACGCAGTGAAAACTTTTTATGAACTTAAGATTGTCAATATGAATTATCAAATTTTTACCTCAGGGATATTCCAATAGGTTACCTCAAATAACCTCCAACAAACACCTTGAAACAGCTGCATGTAAAGTATGATACTCCCTAGGTGTACCCGTCTTGAAGTATCGTGTAAATGAGTTTGAACATTTTGATTTTTACATTAAATGAGTTTGTTCATTTTAACCTCCGATACCCCTCGATACCTTAAAAGGCACTTAAGCGAAACCTCTTCTTAAGCTTAATGTGGAGCACTGACATGATTATGGAAACCATTAATGTAACATGTGTTGAGGTATTGTGCTTTCAAAATAATGTCTGGTAAACCGGGGAGGTGCTATGAGTAAACCCATATGACCCATGAACTCCTCTAAAAATTAGGGAAAAATTGAATACTTGTAGATATTCCGAAACATTGGGAAATGTGATGTCCTTACCAAAGAACTACACCCCTTGAAGACAAAATCATAAGCACTCTTAACACGACTGCTGGCTCTAGACGTTTACATGCTCTTACATATCAATCAAGGTTCCTTGACAAAATTGGGCAATACCCCCAAGATTTTCTAAATATGTGACATCAATTGAACTCTGACCTCCTGTACAACTTGCACGGTTTTTTCTTACAAAAAATGTCCATGGGATGATCATTTTACAAGCAGTATACGGATGTTTTGTTGTTGCACTTCTTACGACCTCGTATGATTTCCAGCTAAATTTATATACTAATCCATGTACTAGGTAAAAAAAAGAATTACTCATCCCCATCGGGAGATATCGCGTTTAAAAGGTTGACCGCTTTGACCTTTGGAAACCTCCGATGACCTCTAGTGATCACCGGTGATCTCTTTTCCACAAGAGAATCGGGTCATTCCTTCAATTCAAAAACAAATGAACATTATCCACCATTCCTATTTTTAACGTGTTAGCAAGCTAAGCTCCACAAACATACACGCACATGCACAAACTTCTACTTGCCAATTTGATTCCTTACATTTGTTTTCCTCCAGTAAGAAATAAAAAAAGGAAACACTTGTCAACTTCTGTAATCTTGCCTAATGCCGGGCGATGCCTAGCAAAACGAGAAAATACGGACTGACGATTCAAAATACAAGAGTTGTGTTATGCTTAAAAGCTTTCACAGTTTACCTCTCTTGACCCTAAGTTACAAAGTTAATAGACTTCTTGTACTTAGTTAAAGTTTTCTCAACCACCTGCCAAGAATGGGAATTATCAAGGCTTTCCTTTTTGAGATACGGTATTTAGAAGGTTTTGACCTCTGATGACCTCAAATAACCTTTCATTTTCACCAAAAGTACATAGTTCTGAACTCGAAGTGGAGAACATAGATCCCTCATAGTTATACTCCTTGAGATATACTTTTATCGCTCTTCATAAAGCAGCCCTCCGGCCCCAACTAAATATGAACTTCAATTTAATTTGCAGCACCAACATTATAAATATGAGATTCCTCAAGGCGACCTTTTTCGATATATTGTACTACAGAGTTTCTCACAATTTACCTCTGCCGACCTCAAATCACTTTTGACATCAAGCAAAACCGACGTACTTTTTAACTCAGTATAAAGCACCAACATGCTCATCAATCAAGACCAATTAGGTCCGTACTAAGAATGAGACATCAATTATTCGAGATAAGACAGTCTTCAATGTTATAATTCTTGAGATATAGTGATTACAAGCACTTACAACATTTTAGTAGTTCCACCTCTTGTGACTTTAAAAGTCTTTTGACCTATACAATAACAACTGTTTTCTTGCTCTGAATATGACGAAGTTATATACCAAGTATGAAAAGCATTTCATTCCTCTTTAATAATGTGTTGACCTTTTTCTCTGGCCTCTTCTATAGTGACCTCCTGCAACATGTGACCTCAACCAAAAATATTAGGCATTTTTACTTAAAGTGACAAAGCTATAAAATTATTTTGAAAATGGTCTATAATTCGTAACTTAGAGACAAACATACAAACATGCACACGAAATCGGTTGGGAATCAATATTTTTAAATTCACTTACATCGTGTTCAGGCTGAAAAATTTATTCGTAACGGACAACTTCCTTTTGTCTTGAGCTTTTTACTACCATATTATTGTACTTTTCAAGATCACATAATAAATAACGAAATTCTTAAAAAACTTAACTTAAAACTTTACTTACTTGATATGACAGGACGGGCTGAGGTGGTGGAATGGTCGGCTATGAAGAAAAGTCAATCAACACGTGAGTTTATAATCAAAACTACCACTGTAACTCATAAGGAAACTTGACGTATGTTTCTACAAATATATAGTCCTTACTTTACCGAAACGATGTGATCAGTAAATTGAAATCACGACACTGTTTCAAGAGTAGCTAATGCCTGTGAGTGAACCACAAATATACCAGCCAAGAAATGAATGTGAGATTTAAAAAATGTAATTTGATGTATTGAGAATAACTCACAAGGATCGAAACTATAGAAAGTATGGTGAAACGACAACTACCATGTGAACGAAGCAGGGATGTGTTATGTCTTGGACCATGGGGGTATTGTTATGTAGTTAGTTAGATGAGGTTTCACGGCTAAGTTTGTAACCAATTGGTTTAAGTCGGGCCTGCCACGGCCTTTTTTCCAGTTGTGGTCCAATGCCTTGTTTTCCTTACTCCGTTGCTTATGCTGAGCACCATGACAGTAGGTTCCGTTTTTAAACTCTTTGGTATGACCCGGCCAGGATTCGAACCCCCGACCTTGTTATGTAATATTGTTTGAGATATGAAGGGACTTTAATTAGGATCAAAACATAAGTGTCGTTGTTTCCATTGTAGTTATACAGGAAAAAAGATCCCATTACGACATTGTTTCACCAGGATTCGTTCTTTGAAAAAGGTACGATTGATTTCTTTGTAATATTAGTCGAATGAAAACCATTTCTGGGTGAAAATTTAGTCATGGTATCATTCCAAAGTCTTCGGGCACGTACCAAACGGGCCACAATAATTACAATTTTTCCATGTTTGTAAGCCTAACTAGGACTAACGAGTTGGTGATGCTGGGTTGAGATGATGACGACCAGACATATTAGGGCTTTTATTGACCGTGGAATAATAATTCCACTCCTAATGGGCAGAAACAATTATTGATGAGAAAATTACGTTCGACGCATGTCGCTGAAAGGGACAAGCCCTAACATAACAGTACAAACTGTAGTTGTCAATACCAAGATTACTGTCAATAACCAGTTAGGTTCATAGAAAAATAGATATGACCTCAGGAAACACTCCCCCGTTGTATATTGTAAATATATTGTCAACAGAAAACATCTGTGTGCCCTCAGCTTATACCCGTTGTGACTGTAATATAGTGCTACGTATTGCCCGCCATTGCTTTTTATCGGTCAAGAGGTCAAAGCAGGATTGTAGATAAAAGTGCAGTTGGGCTCCAGAGAAAAAATTCTATGCTAACTGAAAACATTTGAGTGCCAAGCATTACGCGCAACTGTGTTTTCTCTCTGACACCCTGCCGCCATTACCTTGTGTAGTAGACGGTGCACACAACTTGCGGCTGTGTCGAGTCTATAAATTCAGCTGAGGACAAAGGGCTTACCGAAATTGTTCATTATCGAAAAACTTGTGCAGTACACTAAATGATACAGCTTGTTTGTTCTCTTTGCTACAAAGTTTTTAAATATGCAGGTATCTCCTTCACCCCCCCCCCCCGTTGAATTTGCGCTGCGGGATTGAATTACATCATAGGAGAAATTTTAAACTGGTGTCACCCATGACAAAATTTTCCACCGATCGGGTGAAGATCGGGTGAAAATTTTCAGCCCTTAACGGTTATCTCCCAATTAACTGCTTACTTCTAGTATGCTAGAGAGAATGATAGCGCTAATTTCGAAATGGCGCTGCTCAGGGTAAGCATTTACAGTATTATGTCGGTCAACATCAAAATGGATTTAAGTTTAGAAAAGGGGCGTGTTGCGAAGTCTTAAAAAAAGTGTTTGTCCTATTAAAGCCATTGTCTGGTGGCATTTTGTAGGCAAAACTCCTTTCTTCACTCAAGATATCGCATCCTATAGATTGGTTACTTTTAGTAGGAAATACCTCCAGGTTTCCTCAAGGTCACAAAACGAGATCCCAAGTGGACAAATTGCCTCAGATTTCTTTTGTTATCCTTTATAATTGGATATCTTGTTGTTCTCGAAATTTGATACCTTTGGAATGTTTAGATATTTGTCCGCGTAGATTAAGTGTGACACTTGCATACTTATGGTATAGCAAATAAAGTTATGAAATATTTAGTATAGTGATATCAACATTATTAAGACATACAAAAGCTTCATCTAATCAATTTGCCCAGATGAAATCACAAGTTTCCTGTCGGGCACTGTGGAAACTAAAAATATAGAATTTCTTCAAAAATCTATATTTCTTTAATTTCCTTTGAAAATTTTTTGGATGTTTGAGGGTCTATAGATGCAATCTGGTGCATCATTTTGGACAAAATTTAAAATAAATTACTGCAAGATTTGGATTTGTCTTAGCCCTCTGGAAAATGTTTTGATATTTGTGGGTCCTAAGACGTAATTTGGTGCATTATCTTGGACAAATTTTAAGATCAACTACTGCACATTTTTGACATTATTTAGCCCTTTGGAAAACTTTTTTGATACTTGAGGGTCCTATAGATGCAATCTGATGCACCATTTTTGACAAATTCGGAGTTAAATTACTGCAAATGTTTGACATTTCTCACAGAAGAGACAAATAACGGATTTTCGTGCTTGGAAAGTGGGGTGGGGGGGGGCTAAAGCATACTTCCGCCCTTACTTCCTACGCCAGTGCACACAAATAATGACGCCACTTTGACTGATATTAATTTGAACAATACAGCTTCACTCTGGTTTGGTCAAAGATGACTTGTACAGTCTTTTGTGTTCCCAATAAAGCTCAAGCACAGTCACTGTGTGTCAACATATATGACTCCAAACAAATTACATTCAGCGCAGCCTAGACACTGTACCTATGTTTCGGATTAGTACTAAACAAGTGTTGTTGTTTTTAGATGAAGGAGGGGGTATAAAGTAGAGAGAGTACAGAGATTGGTGCTGATTAGGGTGAGATTAGAGTGCCTTCAAGAAAAAAAGTCACGCACCCGAACATTGCTTTTTAGTCACTACGGGCCTGACTACAAATTAATTAATCCTTTAAATTGCCTGCATCTTGTACATTGGTACCTATGGTGACGCGTGATGTCTAGCTGACTCTTATGCAAGAACATCGATCTGAGTAGTTTTTGTCGTTGTTGTTGTTCTTGTTGTAATCAATTTTTATTGTGTTTGTCTGCTGTTGTAGTAAGATTTCTGCCGACAGCTTATTTAGTTATGGTATTTTGTACAGGATATGTTTCCATTGATTTCAGTAGAGGGTTAATTAAAAGCTATCCCTTATAAAGCTGGTAGCCCAACATCGAAGTAAAGCATCTTTTTAATTGTGCCATATGATTAAGTATTACTGTGGTAAATGATGTAACTTGGAGATCAAAAACAGTGCGAAACAGTATTCTAAAGGCAGCGTCCATCACATAGTCGGCTGTGCTTTTTAAAGCTTAAACAGGTTACAAAGTATAATGAAGTAGGCTGTGCCTTTTCTCCTTGGGAAAACACATACAGCTGTTCCTCTTTACTCTAAAAATACATAGAAAGGTAATAAATTAATTCTCATATTTTCTCACCATTTACAAGACAGCGTACCCCGGCATCCTCGTTATGATTGCAGTTATGCGTTCCCCATCCATTGCTTATACATTCCTGTAACGTTTCTTCATACCCTGAACAATATACATCGTCCAGCCATATACGTCCACTCCCCCGACCAAACACAGCATTTGAGAGAGCAAAGGCAACACTGCTGTATCCAAGTTGCCGACAAACTACTGAAGCATCTATGTCGTGCCAGCTATCGTCGCACACTGTTCCCCATTGACCATTATGGAAAACTTCAACACGTCCTTCATTCGCTGACGATCCCCCAACCAGTCGAATAGTAGATGGGTCTAAAAGAGAGTATTAATTAGAAGTTTCAAAAGTGCTTTCATACTCCAAAAGTAATGAAGTTTCTGCTCTATCTTCTCTGACCTCATTTTCTGTCATAGTCACATTTTACTTATCTCAATTGTTCATATCTCAATCAAATTGTTACAGAAAAGAAATGATAGGGTTTTTTGTGAATTGAAATGTGCGTTAAGCTGCACACTTGTTTTACGTGACATTTTGTTGTTATATGAACTGTGACTACCCGGAGCATGGATGATGGGGGGGGGGGGGGTTACAGGGGAATTCATGAAAGATAAGTGCATGACAGCTGTTCTTTCGCTTTTTAATTACTTACTGGGACAAAAGGGGGACAAAAGGGGGACACTTCACCTCCATTGTCGAGTTCGAGAAACGTATATTTGTACTGAATATTCTCTCACTCTCAAAGGAAACATTACGTGTCATCTGAGGTACCCTTCACAGACTGTTTAACTTTCAGAGATGAATGTAACATCCTGGGCACGAGCAAAGCTCACACAACATAAACTGATGTGTATGGACGCAAAGCCTATGCAAAAATATTCGTAACGAGTCGTTTTAAGTTAGCTTTTTTCGGATCCGTCGAAATGCCGTCAAATTTTATTGAAAGTGGCTCAGATCTAATCAGTGGTTTTTCGCAGCTAAGTTATTATTCATTTGTTCATTCTGAAAATCATATTTGAAAAGATAAATGCTGTTTTATGTTCCGAGAGATACTTTTCTGAAAAATTAAGAAACCCTGTCCGTACAGGGTAGATTTCTTAATCTAGAACAATATTATGAGTCAAGGTTTGTGCATGGAACGAATGGTACTGGGTTTTCTTTTTTTTTCTTTGGGGAGCTAAATGGATAAGTAAGGAAAAGGAAGACCACTTAAGGAGTCCCACGATTGTATACCGAAATGTATCGGTTTGCAAATGGTGACATAGAAAGCCCGCGAATACATCATATTCACTATCTTGAGAGACATACATACATGTACACGGAATCGGTAAGAACTCAATAGTTTTAATTTCATTTACATCGTGATTAACGTGGGTGATTTATCCGTAATGGATAACCTATTGTCTTGAGCTTTTTACTTCAATATTATTATTATTTTCCAAAATCCCACAAGTTATTTACTACCAACGAAATTTTAAAAAGTAAAACTTAACTTACTTGATATGAAAGAACGGGTGGTGGTGGTGGAATAGTCGACTACGAAGAAAAATCAATCAACACGTGAGTTTTCATCAAAACTACCACTATAAAAAAACTTTGACGTATGTACAAAAATATGGTACCCCCTTTAAGAAAACGTTTCCATCAATAATTGAAACCACGATACTGTTTTAAGAGTAGCTAATACTTGTTTATGAACCTCAAATATATCGGCCAGAAACTGAATGAGAAATTTGAAAAATGTAATTTTATGTAGTTGGAATAACTAACAATCATCGCAACTATAGAAAGTATGGTGAAACGACAAATATCATGTGGACGAAGCACGGCTGTGTTTAAGGGTGGTCCTACATTCACATCTCTTTGAACCATGAGGGTATTGTTATTTTATATTGTTTGGGATATTAATTGGTACATAAATTGGAATTACAATACTTTTTGCAAACATACCTGTCGTTGTTTCCATTGTAGTTAAACCTAATACAGAAAAAAATGACAAAAGATCTGGTTGGCAACATCATTTCATCAGGAGTTGTTGCTTGAACGAAGTTCCATCGAACTTTTATGTAATATGAGGTGAATGAGAACCATTTCTGCTTGAAAGTTTAGTCCTATTATTTCCAAAGTCATCTGGTGCGCACCAAACGGACAGCAATAATGACAATGAAAAATTAGCCTTTAGCCTAACTCGGACTAACGAGTTAGTTAAACAGGATTGAGGTATGGACGACTACCCAAAAAGAAGTCGTGGTGGGAAAATTAGTCGTACGAAGCGTACCGCTGGAAAAGGTGAAGCCCCAGTAGCGTAACGTAAGAGGGCAGGGGGCGGTCGCCCCCCACTTGTACTCCTGGGATGGTCTGTCGGTACATTTGCTGATCTTGTTGGTAAATCCGCCGACTGTGGAACTCAATAGGCATATCGTATATTTAACATGCTCAGAAAGTATTCCACATGGCTCTTTATCAGGTCCGTAGGCAGTAAGTTCTGTAAAAATTCTTTCTATACCTTTAAAAAATTTTCGCGCGCTACGCGCTTTCATCTTCAGTTCTATCTAGCTGTAACGCGACATGCTAGATTTATTCAACGTTAAAGGTTCCACAAATATTGTAGTCGTGATTCAACAGAAAAACGAAAATGAAACGTTGCGAAATTCTAACCTCTTTCCTTATCTTTTGGAAGATTCTTCAACCTGACCATCGTGGCATCGTGTAAGGAAAAAGATTTTTTAGTTTCGTCTGAAAGACTAAATGGGTAAGATGAAAAATGTGCTCCCTGAAGAAGGCCATGCTGTCCCACCATCAAATTTCTTGGTTTGCTCTTAAGAAGGGCAGATTTTTTAATAAAAACCCAAAATTTTTCAACTTTTCCTGATGAAAACAAAACTATGAAATCTTTTTAATATAATCCCAATTTTTTTCGGCGCGCTTACTACGCCTTATATTTTGCGATCGGCGTCATTTTAGCAATCTATTGCATCCGTCGGTGCTTAGAGTACCTGGCTCCAAGTCAGAGCGATTGGCCCCTATGTCGGTAAATTCAAGCATCATCCCTGGCTGAGCCTGCATGCAGTTTTTCCTTTGAGCAATGACGTATATCCCCAATTTTCATAGTAACCCCAAATATTGAAACATTTGGCATTATTTTGCATCTGGCCCTCCTACTCTTAGACTCCTCACCAGGATAAGAGGAAAGTTATAGGCCAGATGTCTCTACTTCCAAAATCAAATCGACGCCCCTGGTTATTGGTATTTTGTAGTTTTATGAACAATATAGGTATGAGAAAATAATGCAAGATTTGGGGTGGATAAGGGGTCACGGGTGCGTGGTGACTTGTTAAGTGATAACCCTTTGACAAATCGTCGGTACATTGACTATATGCTGTCGATACATTTACCTTATTTTCATCCCTGCCCCCTTCACTTCTATCACCCCAGTTACGCTACTGTGAAGCCCTACCATAACGGTACAGAAGCTTGTTATTTATCCAGACCAAGATAGCTGTAGACAACCAGTTCATCCAAAAATAGAGATGTCCTTCAAGAAACACCTTTCAGATATTTATGGTCAATATATTGTCAACAAAAGAACGTCAGTTTTGACTAGGAATATTAAGTGAAGAGCCCATTCCTAGAGAATCTAACAAAAATCAGTGTAATGAAATTAAAAAAGGCATCTTTCTCAAATTTATATCAGTTTTTGGACTTTTCTTTCCACAGGCTATGAAGTAAGCACGTTTGCATCGATTTTACCGATATTCGGTTCCTGTGATGTGATATCCGCGAGCCCTCAATATGTCTTTCTCCACTACATTATAAACACAGTAAAACAAGTACACGTCATACATCTAAAAAGTGTTCGTATATTCATAAACTGTAGAGAACGACTAAGCTTGATAATTTTCTGTCAAATGTAGAGGATTCGTGAGCTTGATGTTGCACACTACTGAACTATGAAACAAAAATTAATGCCAGTTTATTCCACCAGCAGATTGAAATATAGTCTTTTATCTTACTGGGACTCCAACATCCCAAAAAATCGAACCACTACGTACTACCGGTCCCAGTCGGTGACCCAAACTGGGACCGATACCACAAAACTAGCAGTTTTTTCCCTTGTATAAACAAACGTCAACCACGCCTTCTCATTAGTGATTTCACTTGTAGTATGCCCTAATGGCTGTTAGAAACTGCATAGTTTTGAAAATTAAAATGCAAGTTATGATTAAAGAATTAAATTCTTCTTAACATGTGGATCCTTACGGCTGTTTTGGGGAATTAAATCTTTTTTCAGAAAACTTGAACTGTCTTACTATCCAGAGAATCAGACTGCCATATAAATAACAGACAGCAGGCACTGAAAAGTTAAACCACAAGATACTTTTCCTGCTTGTGTGCCTATCGACAAAGGTCAAACCACAAGTCACCTTTTGTGCGTTAGTGAACTAGATTTTCTGTGTATCCTATTAACTTCTTTAGAAATGCAGAAGGCTGGGCACTGGATTGCAGGCTAAGTTCATTTTCTGTTTCATATTAACGATGAATAATAAAACTAAACCAATTTGCACCAAGCTTTTGAGTCAGTAAATTGTCCCCTCTGTGAGAAGAAAGGAAACAAAATGTTTGAAAAAGTTAACTTGAAGCAAACGAACATCTTTGTGCATTTTAGCGCTTGAAGTCATGGAATGGGATATATGTTTATTGCTGTCAATGTGCATTCGGCTAGACATTTTACTTCAAGGAATTAAATCAATTGAAAATATTCGGATGCCTTTGCGGTTTTACTGATATTACTGATGTTGATTAAAGTTACTATGTTACTGACTAGAGTCTGACCGCGTGTGACTGTTCAACAATTTACTCCCAAAGCGTTACCTTGCAGTAAAAATTTAAATTGGCAGATTATTGACTTTTTTCTTTATCCAAGTTCAAAATATAATTGGGATGGACATCCTGTAGGTATACAGTAGGTGTACGTTTTTACTTCCTTCCAAAGCGTTGTTAGTTCATGTCCAGTAAAAGGGGAAATAATTAACAAAAATCCTTAATCCCCAAATACAGGTTTCTTTTCTATCTTCACTTTGGAAAGATCATCGGTGTATATACAAATATGGGTTCATTATACGTATACTTGTCTCTAATAAATTATGCAATTTAATACAGGTAAAAACACACATGCTCATAAAACGTCGTTTATCTCAGGGGTGGTGTCAGCATTTGTTCCTCGGGAAGAGAGTCAACCGACCCAACAACTGGATAAAATTGACGAGTTGCCGTAAGTCTAGTGTATCCAAAATTTGGAGTTTCTATTGAAGAAATTGGAACACTTTGTGTTTTTCTTGAAGAAGCTCGGAAAACTCACGGATTTTAAAATCTGTCCCCTTGAAAAAAAGCATATAATTAAACGGTCCGGGCGATTAATCGCTGTCGATGATAAAGTACTTATAGGACCATGATAAAAATGACAAATTTCCCTAACGGGCATATTTCCCCTACGGTGGAGGTATGACACCCCTCCCCACCTGGCACCAACCCTAGGTGCAAAGACAGGTCCGTTTCTGAGAAATGATGCTAGTCTACATATCTATGGACATGAACATAATGATATATGCGGTGGGCCCACGGCATGCAGCATAACGTTTTTTTGATGAAGAATACTAGTCTGTCATGAGGGGGGACTGGGATGCCAAAATTTCGTCATAAAGGCCTTGAATCATTAAAGACACCAGGTTGGCAAGGGAACATGCTCTCTTGGCAGTGGCACCGGCACGATCGGATGGGGCATATGAGTCCGTGTTCTCAAATCGATTTCCGAAAATTTACCTTTTCCAAATTAACTCCTTCTAATACTTCCTGCTACGCTACTGCCTAGTCTTGAGCTTTTCCGTTATGTATGCACTTTGCTCTAACTAGGCTCCCTTTTAATCTAAAACCTAGATCATTTCCTGCTAGTCAGTACATTTATTATAAAGTATAAAAGTGCCCTTGCACATTCGAAAACCAAACAGCCCATTTTAGGATGGGGTATGCCTGCGTCTTGGGTCGTGGCTATGTACCTGCATGACTGAGAATTCTATTAAGTCATGGTCGAAAGAAGTGTCCGACATCAGTTTGAAGAGACGAACAAAATTACTCAAAAAACTGGAAAGTGGGGTAGCCTGAGAATTAGACGTAAGTGAGAAGAGTAGGCAGAAAAAACACTGAGGGCAAAAAGCGAGGGTTAAGTGGAGAAGTTGGTAAGAGTGTAGACGTCATTTGAAAGGGTCTACCTCCTCTGCATCTGGAAGAGTTTTTTTATAAACAAGTATTTTATGTGGATGGTGAATAGGGGCCTACATTTTCCACCTGTCCTGGCCGGGACAATTTGCAGCCTTGCTCGGCCCTATTTAAGGACAGAGATATGGTTGATTTGTGTTGAAATTTTAGCCTACGTTTTACCAACATTTGATAAGTGTTCGGAATGATCGACTTCAGAACAGGTGAACTATTAACAGAAGAACTTAAATGTGCTCATATGTGTTGGCAAAAATCAAGCGAGCTCCACAACTGAGAAAATTATGTCAGAATGATTAAACTACACTGACGGCAGAATGCAGACGTATGTAAAGATGAATAAAAGGGGTTACAGGCATTAGCATATGGAACCATGTAGGATTGTCACGACAAGGCTATAACAGCCTACCACTTGATGTTTAGATAGTGGTAGCTTATCGTTATAATGGAAAAGCTATTACCTTTGCAAATTATGGTACAAAGATAGACACATTTCAAGGAAAATACATTTCGTTTTCAGAGTCAAGCACAGAATCAACAGAAAATGTAAATTACAAATTAAAAATGTGTGGCAAAAACCGCCTAAACTGTGACTCTTATCAACTTTAAACTTGGTTAGTAGATACCAGATCATGAAGACATGCACAAGCAGAGTAGAGTCATTCGTTCAGGCTCAGAGATGAAACGTAAAATAAAGGTAACTTTCGTTTTTTCGCTATAGTTTACTCATACTTATGTCATTAAATGATAAGTTTAAGTTTAACGTTTGAATTTCAGGAATTCAAATGCCTCATCGAGGACCCTTTGGTTGAGTAAGCGGGTATTAACACCGTCGAAATTCGCCTTCTCGTTTCGACTAGTACTAAGAGGTTAACGAAGCAGACATGTACAATTTGTTCCCATTCCTTCCCACAGGACCCAACTGCTCGACAGCTGAGCTGAGCAAAGCGGGTAACTTCTTGAATCGGACAACTTCATGAAACGGACGCTAAAATCGCTAATTTTTACCCCTCAGCATCACTGTGAACAAGGAAGTTTGAAGTCCCCAGGAACTTTCCAAGTAGTTCCACCGGTATTTGATCCCCTTATCAGTTCGGGAGATAGCCTCTTTCGGGTGAAAATGAAATTCACTCGACCAAAGGAAAAGTTTGTTTGGTTTAAGCATGAAAATGTATGAGCACTAAGGTATACCTCTTAGCAGCAGTTGATCTGTGTATATAATGTATTCAAGCATAAAAGTACAGTTCACGCCCATAGAGCGAAACAAAGAAAAAAAACCTTCCACAGCGTGTTGCTAAACACAGGTGCTGCAAGATTCACTCGCCCACCCTTGTATGGTAGACGGTGCACACAATTTGCGGCTGTGTCAAGTCTATAAATTCAGCTGAGGACAAAGACTTTAGCGAAATTGCTCATTACCGAAAAAATTGTGAGATAAACTACATGAAGTGGCGTTTTTGTTCTCTTTGCTACAAAATTTTTAAATATGCAGGCATCTCTTTTCCCCCATTGAATTTGCGCGGTAGGATTGCATTATATTACGGGAAAAAATAAAACTGGTCCCACCCATGAAAAAATTTTCCACCGGTCGGGTGAAAATTGTTTTCACCCCTAAACGGTTATTCCTAAAACTTCTTACCTATAGTATACAAGGCAGTATTCTCAAACACCAAGCCGACTCCACCCACAAGGTACCTAAAGAATGATAGCGCTTATTTCGAAATGGTGCTGCTCAGGGTAAGCGTTTACGCTTACCATGTACAGTATAATATCGGTCAACATCAAAATGGTTTAAGTTTGGAAAAAAGCGTGTTGCGAAGTCTTAAAAAAGTGTTCGTCCTATCAAGTACAAACTTTGTGGATTTATAATTGATTACAACAAGGCCAACGGTGCGGAAAGGGGAAAGTGCATCCTCACACCTAGACAACTCCCTGCCCTTATATATTAAGAATAGCCCTAGAGTTCCACATACAAACAAACAATGCAGCGTCACTCTGATACTTCAAAGATGACTTGTACAGTCTGTTGTGATCCCAATAAAGATCAAGCACAGTCACTGTGTGTCAACATATATGGCCCCGAGCAAATTACACCGAGTGCAGGCTGGACACTGTACGTATGTTTCAAATTTGTACTTAACATTGTTGTTTTCAAAATGGAGGAGGGAGAACAAAGTATAAACATAATACGGATTTTGGTCCTGACTGGGTTGATATTAGAGTGCCTTGAGAGAAAAAAGTTACGCACCCGACCATTGCCTTTTAGCCACAACGGGCTTGTCTATAAATAAACCGATTAATCCTTTAATGTTTTTTTTTGGCTGGAAAAATACATTGAAAGGTAATAAATTAATTCTTAGCTTCTCTCACCATTTACAAGACAGCGTACCCCGGCATCCTCGTTATGATTACAGTTATGTGATCCCCATGCACTGCTTCTACATTCCTGCAACATTGTTTCATTCCCAGTACATGTTACATCATCCAGCCATATACGTCCACTCCCCCGACCAAACACAGCATTTGAGAAAGCAAAGGCATGACTGCTGTATCCAAGTTGCCCACAAACTACTGCAGCATCTACGTCATTCCAGCTATCGTCACACACCGTTCCCCATTGACCATTATGGAAGACTTCAACACGTCCCTCCCGTGCTGACGATCCCCCAACCAGTCGAATTGTAGTTGGATCTAAAAGACAGTAATAATTTGAAGTTTCAAAAGTGCTTTCATACTCCAAAAGAAATGATGAATGACATACAGATCTTTTTAGCTTCATGATGTAACTGCTATATCTTTTCTGACTTTATTATATACCATAGTCCTGTTTTCCTTATCTCAATTGTTCATATGTCAATCAAATTGTTACAGAAACTAAATAATACGGTTTTTGTTTAATCGTAATGTGCGTTAAGCGGCACACTTGTTTGCGTGGCATTTTGTTGTTATTTAAATTGTGACTACCCAAAGGAAAGACAATGGGGACGGGGTGTTACAGGAGGACTCATGAAGGATAATGGCATAACAGCTGTTCTATCGCCTTGCAATTACTTGCTGAGGCAAAAGGGGTACACTTCATCTCCATTATCGAGTTCGAGAAATTTATATTTGTACTGAATATTTTCTCAAAGGAAACACTAGGCGTCATCTGCGGTACCCTTCACAAACTATGAAACTTGCAGAGATAAATGTAACATCCTGAGTACGAGCACAGACAACACAACATATACTGATGTGTATTAATGCAAAGCCTATGCAAAACGCATTGGTAACGAGTTGTTTTAAGCTAGCTGTTTTTGAATCCGTCGAAATGCCGTCAAATTTTTTGGAAGTGGCTCAAATCTGATCAGTGGTTTTTCGAAGCTAAGGTTTCATTCATTTGTTCATCCTTAAAAATCATATTTGAAAAGGTAAATGCTGTTTTATGTTTCGAGAGATTATTTTCTGGAAAATTAAGAAACCTTGTCCGTACAGGGTAAATTTCTTAATCTAGAACAATATTGTGAGTTAACGTTTGGACAAGGGAACGTTTGGTACTGGGTTTTTCCTTTTTTTTTCTTAGGGGAGCTAAAAGAATAAGTAAGGAAAAAGAAGACCGCCCCAAGAGTCCCACAGTTGTATACCGAAATGTATCGGTTTGCAATTGGTGACATAGAAAGCCCCCAAATACATCAGGTTCACGAAAATAAATAGGGCACTACTGAGGGACAAATTATGATTAATTTAGTTTGGTCCAAGTCTCTGACAAGACGAACGTTCATCTAAATTTGACTTACCTAATGGATCTTATTATTTTTATGACAATTACAATGTTAACATTGACTTCTTGTAGATTACTTGTTTAGTTTCTTTCTAAATGTTGTTACCTCCTCGCTTCGTGTTCAGGATGAGATAATGAATTTCTTTCTCAATTGACCTGTATACTGCAATTGATCTGTATTTGCAATATCAACAGTTGATATAATAATTAACAATTTTCTTAACTAACAACTCTCGGGGCAATCCAAAACCACGTTACCCAAAGCTCAGAGAGGTACATCAGTAGGTCGGGGATCATGAAGTACCAACCTGCATAAATGATTGAACGTGGCTGCATGATTTGGTGGGATTTTTTTTAATTTTGCATGTATACAAACCTGTGAGTTGGCTAACCCCGTAATTTGGGATACCATACCGGCATTTTAGATTGGCTGAAGTCATAAAAATTGTGGTGTTAATATGTGCCCTAAAAATTTAAGCCAACTGACAACTTTCTTGATCTTACACCTCTCACTCCTGTGTATATGCGTGCGTATCCGAAAAAGATGTGCCTGTTATGTTTGACGAAGGAGTTGGTACATAATCGAAAGTATTGGCAAGTATCAATACACAGCAATGGTCGACATTCAATACTGGCAGAAACTTGATGGACGGTTCGCTCATGGAACGGACCTGTGTCACGCGACCCCACGGAAGCTACAGTCAACGGTCAAAGTATGAAGATTAGATTTTGTGAAAGTCGATTTTACTTCAATTCCTAAAACTTGAACATTATGCACAATTCATATCTTCTCCGTGTTTGCAAGCTCAGATTCACACATGTACACATACACAAGGACATACATCCAGTTGCCACTGTTATTTCTTATCTTTGTTTTCCTCGAGTAAGAATTAAAAAAAAGCACTTTTTATCTTCTACAATTTTGCCTCATGCCCGGCGATGCCTGGAAAAAGGAGAAATGAGGAATAACGATTCATAGTACAAGCCTTAGAGTTGTTTTATGCTAAGAAGCTTTCAAAGCTCACCTCTCGTGATCCAAAGTAACAAAGTTAATTGACTTCCTGTACTTAGGTGGTATTGGCAACCACATGTCAATAATGAAAACCATCAAGGCTGTCCTGTTTGAGATATGATATTTAGGAGGTTTTGACTTCTGATGACTTTAAATAACTTTTCACTTTCATCAAAAGTATATAGTTCTGAACTCAAAGTGGAGTTAAACATTCTTAGTGAGAGATTACTCAAAGTTATACTACTTAAGATATACTTTAACTGTTCTTCACATAGCAACCCCCTGATGCTCAAATGACCTTTGATCTGCACCAAACACAACATGATCCTCAATTTATTGCAGCATCTGCAGGATAAATCTGTGATACATTAAGGTTACCTTCTTGAGATATTCTACTTACGAGTCTCTCACAATTTGAGCCTTCGAATGACCTTTGACATCCACCGAAAACGATATTTTTTCTTTTTTCTCAGTGTAAATCATCACATGCTTGCTATTACATCTATCAAGACCAATACGGTTTCGTACTAAGAATGAGACACCCCTATTTCTATGTATTAGATTCCCAAATGTTATACTTCTTGAGATATCGTGATTACAAACAACTTGCAACGTTTTAACAGTTTCACCTCTTTTGACCTTATTTTTTTATTAAAAGAAACTGCTTTCTTGCTCTGAATATGATGAAGTTATTTACCAAGTATGAAAAGTATTTCATTCTTAAATTATGTGTTGACTTATTTCTCTCCCTCCCCAGTGACCTCCTACGACGTCTGAGCTCAACCCCAAAATGTTGCATGTTTTATTTAATGTGACAAAGCTGTGGACGTTTTTTGAAAAGTGTCTATCGTTTGTATCTTGAAACGCACATACAAACCTGTACAAGGAATCGGTAAGAACTCAAAATTTTAATTTCCTTTACATCGTGTTTAACCTAGATGATTTATTCGTAACGGATAACCTCCTACTGTCTTGAGCTTTAACTACTTCATATTTTTTTTGTTCAAAATCCCACAAATTATATACTTATAATGAAATTTTTAAAAAAGTAAAACTTACTTGATATGAGAGGAAGGGTAGTGGTGGTGTTGGAATAATCGGCTATGAAGAAAATCAATCAAAACTTGAGTTTTCAATCAAAACTAGCACCATAAGAAAATTTGGCATATATTTCTGCAAATATATAGTACTCACTTTACCGAAACGATTTAATCAATAAACTGAAACCACGACACCCTTATAAGAGTAGCTCATACTTATTTATGAAGCTCAAATATATCGGCCAGAAGTGAACGTAAAATTTGAAAATGGAATTGTACGTAGGGGGAATTACTCACAATAATCGCAACTATTGACAGTATTGGGAAACGACCAATATCATGTGAACGAAGCACGGCTGTGTTTAAGGGTGGTCCTACATTCACATCTTTTTTAACCATGAGGGTATTGTTATGTTACATTGTTTGGGATATTAGTTGGTACATTAATTGGAATTAAAATAGCTTTGCAACATACCTGTCGTTGTTTTCATTGTAGTAGAATCTAATAAAGAAAAAATGACAAAAGATATGGTTGCGACATTGTTTCACCAGTATTCTTTGATCGTAAAAAAGTACCATTGAAATTTGTTGTAATATGAGGCAAATGAAAACCATTTCTGCTTGAAAATTTAGTCCCATAATCTTTCCAAAGTCATCTGGTACGCATTTAACGGACAGCAATAGTCAGAAATTTTCATGTTTGTTAGCCTAAGGCCTAACTCGCACTAACGAGTTAGTGATGCGGGATTAAGGTAGGGACGACTGCCCAAAAAGAAGTCGTAATGTGAAAAATACATACAAAGCATGCCGCTGTAGATAAGCTTGTTAAGTAATCAAGACCAAGATTACTGTCGACAACCAGTTAGGTTCATAGAAAGATAGACAAACCCTTTAAAACACACCTGCCAGTCAATCATGGTAAATAATATATTATCAACAAAAGAACGTCAGTTTTGACTAGAATATAAGGTAAAGAGCCCATTTCAAGAGAGTCTAACAAAAATCAATATAATGAAATTAAAAAGGCACCTTTCTCAAATTTAAATCAGTTTCTAGTCTTTTCTTTCCACCGACTATGAAATAAGCACATTGGCATCCATGTTACCGATAGTCGGTTCCTGTAATGTGTTATTTCTGAGCCTTCGATATTTCTTCCTTAAACTGCATTATAAAACACACCAAAAGAACTAAACTCCATATATCTATAAAGTTTACGTATATTCATAAACTGCAGAGGACGACTAAGCTAGATAATTTTCTGTCAGATGTAAAGGATACGTGAGCGTAGAGTTACTCACTATCTACAAAACAAGAGTTCAATGCCACTTAATTCAACCAGCTGATTAAAATATCGTCTCAATTGTTATAGGAACTCCCATGTGTAGAAATCCATCTTTTTTCTTGTCACAGAGAAACTTTGTGGAAGATTTTTAACACCAATTTATCAAACTTCTGTCCTAGATGAGGTAAAACAGTGAATCCTCATCTTCGGGATTGTTAGTCTAAGTGGCATTTCATCATGTTCACATTAGGCCTTGTGCACAACTGCCCCAGTCTGTGCTAGACAGGGGTCCTCGGGCCATACACTTCGTTCTCTGAACTGGGGCAGACCCAAGTTCCTTTACATCTTGAACGGATCGGCACTATACTAGTAATGCATACCTTTGTTTCGGAAAAACATTGCTGACGTGATAGTTTCAATAAGTGCGTAGTGCGTCTGAAACTATTTCAATATCATGGTTCAACAAAGCTTCTTTCGTGCAATATCTTTAACATGTATTGCTCTGGAATTATTACCAGCAAGATTTAATGTTTTCAATATTTAAAGAAGCCATTCGCATTAGCGATAGAGGAGTGTTATGTGATTTTGTTTCAGATTGAAATCAGTCGCACTTTTTCAAGTATAGGGAATATTTTAAGGTCACCTTAAGTCTATGATAAAAAAAATACATATTTCAGAGAATGAAATATGATTCTCATTCATCCATCTCCCATTTTTATAGTTTACTTCGCTGTTTTTAATGTCTTGTAATGTCCTTTTTGCACATCTCACAATACCTCATTAGCTCAGGAAGATATTGTGAAGAAGGGGATGTCGGACTGTTTAGGTTTATTGATAGTTTTGAAATTTTAGACTTTAGGTTCATTTTAACTGTGAAATGTGGTACCGGCTCAGTTTGGGTAGACATAACGCGACTCCATAACACATTGGAATTCGATCCCTTACATAAGTTGCTGTTTTAACTTAGACAGCAAACTGGTTTTATCTTAACCACAAGATACCTTACCTGTACTCGAACACGCGAAGGGCATTCTACATAGGTTGTGCACACAAAATATTCAATACAACACAGTGTACTTGAAATATTGAACATACTGCTAGTTCACATGAGCTCGTGTGATTGGTTGGCATTGAGATGACGTTTCGAACTCGATAGGAGCTCGTTTGCATTGGTCGAAGAGGGACAAGGTCACGATGGTCACTTCGAGTTAGTCATTGAGCAGACTCCTTTTGTTGTTTTGTGGTTTTCAAGGGGGGATTAGATTGCCGATCACCGTGCAAGCAGAAAACACCAGCGAAATCAGTGAGAACAAAGCATCATTTTGTGATTCGATGCTATTGATACGTGTGCTTTTGTAACTTTGGTTAGTGTGTTCCAGTGTAAAAAAGCCTATTCACTTGATATCACGAATATGACAAAGTACGAGCCGAGATTTGATACCTATGGTTACACAGTTTCACCGTCCACATGAATTTACATTGGTACTTGGAAAACTTTAAAAAAGACAAAAGTAACATATAATATCCCGTAGCCAGCGGGAAGGGGTGGAGAAGCCCCCGGAAAAATTTCGTCTCTCTAGAAAGAGTTGTATATTACTTTATCTTGCTCCCCCATATATACATACATCGCCCCCTGGACGTTCTCTTTCCCCTTTAGTACCGTGCCTTGTCTGGTAAATTTTATTGGTTATAAATATATTGGTTAAATATCTCAGGCAAAATGGTCCAGCCCCCATATAAACTCGATTAAAACGTTCATTAGTAAAATACTGTTGAAATATTGTTGCTTTTTTTTTCGGTGTGCTTGACACTCACATTTCTTAGTTCACCCGTTTCATATTTACTGCAAGCCTCCCAAAGCCCCATGCAGCAACCCCAATTACGGTAATAGTAGGCTAATCATTACCCTCAGAACTCACAAGAAAACCCCTTGTGTCGACAAAGGAATCTGCAGTTGGGGCTTTAATGCATTAAAATTAAAGTGTGATTTGTCATACCGTTTTTGGCACATTCAATGGCAAAATGAAGGTAGACGAAAAAACGAAAACAGAGAAAAAGATAGGAAAACAAAGAATGAGAAAAATGGAAAGAGGAGAAAAGGAAAATGACACTTGTGTACTTTTAGCGCCCCACCGCCTCCGGTAGACGCTACACTATCTGCCTTCGAGTCAATAGATTGTCGTATGCGAGTTCCTTGCTAAATACTGTATGTTGACGATGATGGTGTTGCCCATTTTCAGCCTTCAGAACTCAGCCTGCAGAATTCAAGCAAGTATTTCAGTCATTGTAATCCAAGTATGTTGTCGTGGATTCGAGTTTAGCTCGGGAGTTGGAAGCTGGAACTAGTTTTGCGTTGCATATCTCTTTCTCCGACACGTAGTTATCATGGATGTAAAAATGTTCTCTTGTCGCGAGAAAATGACACCGCAAGGTGCATCTTAAGTAAGAGTTTTGCTGACTTCCCACATGGTATGATCGAGCCAGTGGCGTTGGCACGGGGCATGGGGGCATGGGGCGCACGCCCCCATCGATTTTTGAATTTTTCTTTATTTAGTTTTGAAATGATCCCAGAAGGCGTTTAAGCTAAGTAGGGTGATGTGTACTTTCGACCGAATGATGGATCTATTTAATTATTTTCTATTACAAATAGATAAAAAAATATCCATGAAGCTACAAGTGTAATTAATGATGAATCAACTTCTATTTTTATTTGGTTTAGAGTAAAAAAAAACTATCGTTAAATATCAGTAAAACCAACTATATGGTTTTCACCCCTATCAGAGTGTAAGGTAAATCATATTAAAATTTACATAGATAAAACCAAAGTGTGTTTTTCTGATAAAATTACATTTTTGGGCATTTATCTCTACTCGAATCTCTCTTGAGTAAACCATATCAAAAATATTTGTACAAAATATTCAAAACCTATTGGGGTGTTTTACAGAATCAACAGTTATGTACCATCATATATTATGAAAGTCCTATATGATTCTGTAATATATTCAAAAATTTCATATTGTAACATTGTTTGAGGGAATATGTACCCCACTCATCTTATTCGTATTTATCTCCTTCAGAAAAAAGCAGTAACGCTTATTACAAACTTCGATTACTGTGCTTCTATCAAAGGACTTGTTTAATCTTAAAACTTATTTTTTATGTTTATAGTTATCAGGTTTCGATCTTTATGTAGCTTACAAGTATATAAACGGTATGTTGCCCATAATTTTTGACAGTTACTTTAACTTAGACCTGGGTTAAGGCTACCACACTAGGAAGTCCGATAATTTTAATGTAAGTAGGTTTTGAACTCAAGCTTTTAATCATTCTCCTTATGTCATTAGTCCAAAATTGTGAAACAATCTCGATAACAGCATTAAGATTTCCAAGTCCATAGGTATATCTCTTCTAAACACTTAAAGGATCAGATCATATTTTACACAGGTACAATGCTTAAGTCACTACTATTTTTACTTTCTATATGTATTTGTTCTGTGTGTTCTTCTTTTGTATATCTACTTGTACCATGATTTCTGTGTATACTGTTAAAGGGACTGCTCGCAAAAGCAACCTGCTTCTCCAGCCCCCCCTCCCCCACTCCAAAGTCTTGAAAATTGAAACTGTATTGTATTATATACAAATTTGTGGAAAATAAATTGAACTGAACTGGAATGGTTCCCAAACTATCAGAATTTTCGTTAATCCTTCGCAAACTAACAAAATTTTTGCGCACTTCTCGCGCCTCAAACCTTAACTCAATGCTATGCTTAATTATCAATACCTTCCGATACCAACACCCGGAGAAGCAAATCAGCAAGCGTTGAAAACTTTTCACGAATTCCAAAGTATAATACTAACTTTCTGATTAGCAGATAGGTTTGCTGAGGAATTGACAGTGTCTCGATGCAGAGGGAACAGTTTTTCATTCAGTCATGACAAAATGCAAGGCAAACGGAAAGTGTTCCAGGAGAGGGTATGGGGTGCAGTCCCCTCCCCAAAGCAGTCTCCAAACAACTTGTGGCAAAATCGTGGATCACCTTTGTTGGGTAAATACATACTTTCCTCCAAAAATCGGCACACCCTCCTTTAAAACTATCTTCTACGATTATCAAAAACCTAATTTTGCAATGCGATGTCGAGTTCACATATTTGTGGGAAATCACGGTATAGCACGTACTGTGTCAATGCGACACCCCATTTGTACACAAGTGGTGTCCCACTGACTTAGTGTTAAAAACCAATATATCTTACTGCTGTTGTCAATGACTGGCATTTCTGAAAGTTTATGACACTGATGAATTGTGAAGTTTCTACTTCCCTCCCCCACTTAGGTATACAGTTTGCCATTTAGTCATGACAAAATGCAAGGCAACCGTGATGTGTTCCGGGAAGGGATTCGGGTTCCCCTCCCCTAATTAAATCAGCTTCAAAACAACTTGTGGAAAAATCGGGTATCACCTTTGTTGGGTAAATACAGGCTTTCGTCTAAAAATCGGCACACCCTCCGTTAAAACTACACTTTACGATTATGATAGACTTAATCTGGTTAAGTGGGAAATCGTTATCGACCGAGTGAATGTGGCATCCCATTTGTACACAAGTGTACATTTTAAGTGTCGCATCGAGCTAGTGTACAACTCCGAAATAATTTACTGTTGTTGTCGGGGAACGCATTTTCTAAAATTTATTACATGAACGAATTGTAAACTTTCCCCTCCTCCCACGAACAGTTTCCCATCCAGTCATGACCATATACAAGACAACCCCGTGGTGTTCCAGGGGAGACTGGGGTGCCGTCCCGTCCCAACTAGTCTCCTAGCCACGTATTGCAAATCCGTGGGTAATTTTCTCTGGTGAATACAGCCTTTCTTCCGAATGGTAAGTTACCGTTACGAACATGTTCAATTTCGTCCCCATGGGCTACTTGTTCCCGTTGAATAGCAACATAAATGGCACCTTCGAAGCATTGTGCGAAGTAAAGGTCCCCTAGTCCCACAAACTAACTTTCTTTGCCGAATTATTGCAATTTTTTTTCGAGAAGCCTAAATACACTCTTATCTCCGGCAAAATAGGCTTACTCCAGTCCCGCCCGACAGCCCGACAGCCCATCCGTCCATCCCGCCCTGCAGACCTGATAAAATCCCATACGCCTATGATAAACCTAATGCTGAAATGCGATGACAAATTACAAGCAGAATCGCTCGACAAAGACTACCAACACTGTTCCAATGTCTATTTTCAATGTTTGCATTTGGTAGTAATTAAAATTCAAGTTCCTGACACTACGGTAAACATGGACGATGAGGGAGCGGGGTACAGTCAGTTCCCGTCACCCATTACCAGAGTCCCTCTGCAATCGGTGAAAATTAATGTGGGTACTACGAGTATGCACACCTAACACTGAAATTCTGGGCTTAGCTGGGGTGGATTTCCTACTATACACAACTATCAATTATGACCTCCATATTGTTCCCCAGACCTCAAAAACTGCGTGATCAAATCATGTCAATTGAAAATAATATCAATAAAGCCCTATTAAAAGCACGGGGTAAAAGTCCGAAATTTCGCAAGGAAGCTTTCGGACCCTTTCGCCATATACGCACGTACGCCCCTCTCTTCAGGCTCATAACCCTTTCAATTACACCTGACCAAAAATGGTAAAAAAAAAAGAAATAAAAGGATACCTAAACATATAATCAGTTTATCGCTTTAGCAGACGTTACCAAAGATAACATGGTGACTTAGTGCCACTTATATAGTGTCATAACCCCCACCCCTATTTAGGGGTTCCTCCCAGGTTTCGACCCTGGATCACAAAACTACTTCTGTCGAATTGTGAACTACTTACTCGAAAGAACCTGTTTTATCGATATTCAAATAAGTACAGCTAAACCTCGACATAACAAATTACAGCAACAAAAATGAAACATTTGGATCGAAATTCGTACTCTCCTCCGTAACATTGTTTCAATATGAAAAATCATCAAAGACGACGTTTCTCATTTTAATTACGACATAGAAACACATTTTCCGCTTTCCTACGGTGTTGGTGAAGTATGACTTTTTCATAGGGAGGAAGTTGAAAACATAACTGGCCTTCCATCTCCCTTAATACCCTCTGGTCAACCTACCAGTCTAGACCGATCGCTTTACATTGCTATGAAATCCTCAAATCCGTGAATGATTCGTTCAAACCCCACATGTACCAACAGTAACAACCCCCTTCTGGATTTTCCCAAAGCTTAAACTCAACTCAGTACGCATATCTTGGCAACTACATGACAGGAAGTCATGCTTAATTTGAAAAAATATAAAAAAAAATATCATATAATACCAAAGATATCACGGGAGAGGCCCACACCCCATCTCTTGGGTATTTTGACTCACCTATGATAATTACTTGCTATCCTGTTCTAAAGCTGGAATTCGCGCTCACAAAATGAGGCTAGAAATTACGGGTAAAAAGTGGATATATTTTCCTGATATACACATCAAATCAAACACATACAGACAGGGCGTCGCGACCGGGGGTGTCTCAACCCCAAAGTTCGTAAGAATGGCGGAAGTCGGAAAATCTGAAATACCGTTGGAATTTCTGATTCCTCAGTCTATCATATTTTTCCGACTGAGCCTATGTCAACTTTGTATCTATTTTCCAACTAGATCAAGTGAGAATAATACCAAACATTACTTTCTTCACGTTAAATTGAATTTAAACTGTCCTTGGACATCTTAGGTAATGAAAATTTTCGGCGCGCTTCGCACGCATGCGTCACGGTTTGCGCTTCAGCTCATTACCATTGTTAACTTAATTATACATGGAACTATTCCGATCACAACACTTTCCATAAAAGAGAGATACATCTCCAAACATATGTCGGCCCTCACATCAATATGGGATCTTTCAATCTAATTTTTAGCATACTGTGGAAGATTGAGAGTACGTATTTGACGCTATACATTTTCCAAAAAAGAAAAAAAATTGCCGAGCGCTTTGTGCGCAGCCATTATCGGTATAGATGGTGATTGTTAATACACTTACGACAAAAAAAGCATTCTGAAATGCGCTTTTTAGTACTTACTTCCTTTTGCTATACCTATCAGACTGGAAGCCATTCGTCTGGAGTTTTCGTTCAAAATTAGTGAAAATTCGATAGATGTAAAGTGCTTGGCGTCATACTCTATATTTTCATTTGGATGACAGGTAAGAAGCATTATGTCTTTGCCCAATTTTATATCATTGATCCAGAGCTTCCAGGTATCTGCCTGCCTCAGATATCCTTTTATAGTGTACAATGAAGGAAAGGAAAATCTTCGTAATAGTCCAAGAATGTTCAGGTTACTCCACGCACGTATTTTTGCGAAAAAAAGTTGTTCATACAAAACGCAGTAAAGAACCCCAAAAAGGGGGGGGGGTCTTCAGGAGGTTTGTTGACAACGCATTTTTCTCTAAGACAACTTACTCTCTTCTTTCACCTAACCAGAAATTAGTATTCACTATAAATTATTGACATTTCCCAGCCATATATGAGCAGCTCAAAAAATATCCCTCACATAGTACCATTTTGCACCTAGGCAACCTTAAATTATAAAAAATCCTTAGACCCCTCCCCAGGACGACTTTTTAGGTCGTGACAAAGGGAGGATCCCTAATGTTGCTGAATTCGCCAGATTGAGAACGTTTTTCAGCCATATATGAGCCAGTGGCGGCGGACCCGGGAGGCTTGGGGCCCAGCCCTTAATAAAAAAGTAAGGGGGACAAAGGTATGTTCAGCCCCGTAATATTTGCCAAGTGCAGACATGAGATCCATATTTCAGCGCTGGGTACATGCAGCTTAAAACACTAGAGAAGTGCCGTTTCCAACCATCTGGAGGGTTTGTAAAGCCAAAAATTTTCTTGTCCGCTCCGCGCCAACCGCTGGTGGTGCTCCGCTTAGATAGTCTTCCTGGCATTCAGCCCCCCCCCCCCTCAACTTATTTTCCGCTCTACCACGCCTGATATGAGCAGCTCAATAAATGTCTTAAAGATAGCACCATTTTGCATCTAAAGTACATACTGCCCTTATCTTTGTATTTCTTTTCTGGCCTTACAATGACCTTGCAGAAAAAAAGATTGTTCACTGAATAAACCAAGTGCAAAGCACTTATTCAATGGACCATGTTATTAGGTATATCTCTGGCATGGGTTGTGGTTTGTGCTAGCAGAGAAGTGTGAACAACTTTGTCAACATGTAGTGACCAGTTTGGATTGCTTATCAACCAGATCACCTACGGATTAGCAGATAAACTTACCGCAAAAGCGGCTAGGACTGATAAAACACCCCAACTTTTGGGGTATTAAACCGA
>WURT03159497.1:0-10764 GCA_009936505.3 Holothuria glaberrima | reverse complement strand
TAGTTAAGGCACCATCAGGGTAATTAAAATTTGGGTCATAAGTCAGTGAGGTCATTTAAAGTCATGTGATGCTTGTAAGTTAATAAACACTAAAGTCAAGGGACCCTGGTCGCAGGTTTGAGCTTCAGCCCCATTGGTGCTCTAGTTCTGGTTCATTAAGTGCCTTATGAATAATCTGTAAGTTTTAGAAATATTGTCATAAAATCATGACTATAATTTGTCAAAAAGGCAGGAAGTACGAAAGAAGATTTTCAAAGTTTTCTGTTAAGTAACCCTCTGTTTTTTACCTTTTGTAGAGCCAAGTTGCCTCATTTAATCGAGCCATTGACAATCTTTCAAACTCACTTCAGAATGCCAAAGATTCTTGGGAAAGAGAAGGTTTGTGATTTTTTCTTTAAGCTTTGAGTAAAAGCCATCAAATGATGATGTGATTGTGTCTTACCTATTTTACCCCTTTGTAACAGCATCTTTTGTTAGTATCACAATACCATCATAATATGTCATCTACTGTATTGAAAAGGGAGGTCAGTTGTTTTAGCTGTGTAAAATAGTGTTTGACCAATCATCTGTTAGATAATCGGCATTGGGCCGATTATCGGACAATCAGTAAATAATCGGCATCGGTAAAAATTTTTTCATCCAACTGATTACCACCACCGATTATTTAAGAACTGGAAAGGGGCTCAAAAACACCTCAAAGTTCTGGCAAAAAAACTTTGTTATCCCCGAAACAAACATTTCTTACAAGTCCCCCCCCCCCCAAAAAAAAATATCAGCATTGATACAAAACTAGCCAGATTTAAAGCCCTCTTAATGACAGCGAGGATCGTAATTGTTGCCGTAACTTCTAGTGCAGAACAGTTTAGGTGCGTCAAAGGGCACACAGTAATAACTACGCAGTGTGCATGCCACAGACAGTGCTGCATATCTTTGCACAAATTGTACAGATGATGACTTCGCTACGTTTTTTCAAGCTTCAGTGCTAACTACATCACCAGTACACATTTGGTGCACTTACTGTACTGTTGCAACTAGAAATTTGGAAACTCAAGGCTCATTAACCTGCATAAATTATGCCACTTCCCACATTCCTTTTGTTAAGTTTTTAATCATGTATGCAGTAATACAGTATGCACATGTGTACATGTGATTGTCTTAGTACGTGGTACGTAACTCAAGAAAGTTTCTTGCGAAGTTGAAGTCCACCTACAGTACAGTACGCAAGTACACCGAGTATGGTGTTTGTAATGCAAGGCTAGTGCATTGTTGGCTGTTACATAGTGCGTTGGTCATGAACGAAAAGGGAAGTGGCCCCGTGTAAATTCGTGCACCACTGGCAACACCAGTTTTTGATTATGGGAATTTATTGGGAATTACTTAAGCATTTTATTTGGAGAATCATTTAAAATAAGACGTAAGTTTTGGCAAGACACTTTACAAAAAATATATTTATATCGTAATTGAACCATGAGATGCCTCCATCAGGTAAACTAAGTGAAATTTTTGTGGCCCTGAAGTGCCAATTAGTTACGTATTTTTTGCGTAGAACTGGGTGGATAGGCTACTAGTATGTAGCACTACTATACAGTAGTCCAGTACACAACATGTATATGGAATCTTTTGACATAATCGGTGGATGAAAAACAGGCAGACAGACAGATTGACAGACTCTTTGTCTAACATTAGGCCTGTGACATCGTAGGCAAACAAGTATTTAAGGTTGATTTTACCTCAGTATTTCGAAAGGAAATAATACAAAAAACTAATATTTCATTCTTAGAATGTACAGAACTGTTCATGATGTAGTTCAACTGCAATGTGAAGGTGGTCATCATGCAGTGTGTGTACAGTGCTAGTTTAGAGATATGCAATAGACAGCGAGAAAACATGACCTTGAATGTCATAATACTTTAGATTTGTGAACTCTCAGTAGGAAGAGTTTGCAAACCTACCATGAGCCTAAATTGGCTCTTGATGATACCTGTTGTCACGGGTCCCTCCTCCGCTGGGGCCATCACCACCAGACAAGACGTAGAAACAAAAGCACACTGAGGTGTAATCTTTGGAATCTTATTCCAACATAAAAACCCTGTAACGAAGTTATGTACAAAAATAAAGTTAATTTTATATTACACAATATGAAAATCTGGAAAATGAAAGAAAATAACATCTTTGATTTCATTGAATTGAAACAATGATACAACAAACAGTGTCAACAAATAACATTTTCGCTTTCTTTAAACTCAATCTTGCCCACAGCATGCGACTTGCACTTTGAATAATTACACTCTTGTGCAAAATAAACTTAATTTGGTTAGATGAGGTTTAATGGCCCAGTTTACAAACAATTGGTTCAAGTCGAGCCGGCCACGGCCTTTTTTCCAGTTGTGGCTCACTGGCTTGTTTTCCCTTACGCCATTGTTATGAGGAGCACCACGCACAACGGCAGAAGGTTCCATTTTTAAAGTCTTTGGTATGACTCGACCTGGGAATAGAACCCGGCCTCCCGCGTGAGAGGCGGATGCTCTAACCACTAGACCAAACATGCGGTCTAAAATAAACTTAATAGAAACACATATTTTAAAAACACAATTCTGCACCTTTTGCAAAACACAAAAACTAACCAAACATAACTCTCTTAATAGAAAAAGTATCAAAAACAACTCACGGTTCTTAACCAGTTCAACTTCTACAGGCACTTTTCTGCCTGGTATCTTGGGCGGAGCCCTACAAAACTAGCATTTCCCAAATCGTAACTAACTGCAAACTTATTGGGAAGCTAAATCCACGTAGCCATTGCTACAAACATAACAGCCTGATAAATATCTAGGCTAACCACATGAGAGTTGTTGTCAGGACAACAACCCTCTACAACATATTGAACATAACGGCGACTCGTGGGCTGGGCGTCCTCCCTTAGTCCTTAGTCTTACTCGAGTGCCACAACCTCACCCTTGCCTACCCACACTAAACGTTCCCAAAAGTTTCTAAACAATGCTGAGATATGCCAATGATTGTCATACAAAGCTTTAAGAAATTTGCATTACGTAATCGCAGCTGCGCTGTACCCTGGATTTTGAGTGAGAAGTTGTTCTAGGCAAAGCTTACCATTTCATTAGTTTACAAAATTCCGAATATTTGTGACACCTGTATATTAGTAAGCAAAGCAAAGCCAGCTAGTTAAATGGCCTGCCTGACGGCACTTTGGTCTGGCAAACAACTGACTTAGTCGGGTGGGATTCTCACCCAAGCTTTTGTGAAAATCTTTGTTTCTTAGCAGTGCAAGGGTGTTCTGCCTCCAGAGGAAATTATGTATAAGTCAAGCATGACCACATTAATTGTAGTTGAAGCTGTGTGTATTGTTGCCATCCATGTTTGGTTTGAAAATGGAGTAACTTACTTATGTCTCTTTCTACTTCACTCTGCAAAATGAAGGTAGTACTGTAAAACTAGTGTTTTCATAGGTTTGATCAGGCAAACTCTTCATTGCACAGAGTATTGCATAAACAATAGCTGAAGTCAAGGACACCTCATCCACTAGAGCTCATACATGTACAGTTTTGTTGCTCTTTTTGATGTTTCATTTCATCAAACCTTTATCCATACACAATCATTACACAGTAGGTTGATCCTGCTTTTTAGTAGAAAAGTTTCTATGAAATGTGAAGAATGCAATTCGTATTTGAGAAGGTATACTTTTTTGTATGAGAACTTGGCCTCCTGATAAAAGTGTTCTGATATAACTTTTAAAAGTTTTGCCTGTGGGTACAGATTTCAGGTGAGACATGGGCACAAACACACAATTGATTCGCACAAACAGCTTGCACAGAAATGCACTTTGGAGCTCCTTGCATTTCCAACAGTTTAAGGCGATGGGGTTGGTAACATGGAAAGGGCTGTCATGATTCAGCAATAATTGCCATGCAACTTTCCCTGCGATATGATATTGGACATCCTTTTAGTATTGCGATATCAAAAAAAAAAAAAGAAGAAGAAAGTAGAAGCGAACAGATACATTGTGCTTTTTAATGATATTCATAATCATTTGTTGCAGTTTCTTATGTTTTTAAATACATGTGATGCTGCTAAAATAAACGGAATAGTTACAAAACAATCAAGCAATTAAGTGTTTGAAATGTATCAAGTGAAAAACTGAATACATTCACAGGTTCAATTTTTGCTGGGTAATGTGGCGATACTACAATGTATCATGATACTTTCAACCGTCATAATCCTGATGCCATTCAGCTGTACTGTGACAGCCCTAAACGTGATGTACACCATTGAGACAATAGAATTGTGGGGTTTAAAAATAAGTTGTTACAGTACAACCAAGACAGCATGTTGAAAAGCTTTAATACATCAGTTATTGTTTCTCATCCATGCTTTAGATGTGTTGTCCAACAGAAGGGACTCCAGCTATTCAAATCCTGCGGACACATCTGCTCTTATCCAAGCAGTAACTGTTGGGAAAGGTCTCAAACTGGCACGAGCACAAGGTGCTTCTCCTGGTATGACGTCACCCCCTGTCATCCCCCAGCAGGTCGTTAGACCTTCAGAACAACATGGTGAGTCATTCAGAGGTTTCCATCAGTTATGTAAGTCGTGGGAAAGTCCTGAAATAGTTTCACAAAATGAAAATGTCCAGGATGTGGGCAAGGATATGGATGACAAATTCAGAATTTGAAGTAGGAGCAGCTCCAATGAAGACAGATTTGCCATTTGTTGAAATATTAATAAGCATGTCTCACTCAGACAAGGAAGTGTGACATTGATGACATCCTGTCATTTGTTACTTTCCAAACAGTTTTTGAAAGATGCACATAAGAATATTTGCAAGGCCCTTTTTTTTAGCTAAAGTAGCTCCTGTATCCTATTGTTACCCAAGTAGGCCTATAGGCAGACAGGGTAATGATGGAGTGTGGTAGGGAGATAGATTTCAGAGGGGGTAAAATATTTTCTTAGGGGGCAAAACATACCAAAATGCATTAACTCCATTATTTTTCTTATTTTTTAGGGGGCAAAAACAGGGTACCATCCCCCTAGCTCCCGCTTTCCTCCGCTACGCGCTGTCTCACTTATTATGTACATGGTTGTTATTGGTTACTTTACTCCCTCCTGGAAAACCTGAAGTGTGCCCTGGTCTCACTAAAACACCAGAAAACCAAGAGACACCTTTAAATTTCTAGCTCATTTTGCCTTAATTTCACCTTGGCTTTCAAGGCTACCTTAACTTAACTGAGGGTATATTCACGGAAGAATAGTCATCTTGTAATTTATTGGGGTGGTGGGGTATAAAAGTGGTGGGGGTTTCAAAAAAATAGATCTGGTGAACCCCAAATTTTCCCACAAATTTGGGGCAGACCTGCAGTATGAGAGCCACTCTTGTGAATAAATCACATGCTCTCCATTCGACTTAAGTTGAGTGGGTAGCATAGTCAATCTAGCACACAGAACCTTGCATGTAAACTAGGGCCTCTACCATTTCTTAAAGTCAGTCTATAGGCCTTGTAAAGTGTGTTCTTGATTTTAATACTGTACTATGATATAAATAGTTTTATAAAGAGAGCATTGCATTGCAAGTAGTGTAAAGTATCTCACAATTTTTCCCTGCTTCCAGTATTAGATGGTTAATTTTATGTTTTCACTCTTTCCTTTAGAGTTGGATGATTTCCCTAAATGTCATGTATCCATTCCTTCCAAATTTAAAAAAAATTCTCCAATAAATGTTCAAGTTCAGCCAGAAAATTTTTTGGTGAAGTAATCCAATACTTTTACTGTATCATTTTTTGGCAGTGGTCAATGTAACCATAAACAATAAATTACAATAGCTTGACAAACAATGTCATGCATTCTTCAACTTGATGTCTTTCTCTTTGTTCCAAAAACAAAACTGTCAGATTACGAAGTTTTTAAAACCGTTAATTTGAAAAATGTAATGAAATTTCTGCAGTTCAGAAATTGTAGTTTTTATTTTCATTCATTTATTCTTCGCAGTCATGTTTTTTGACCCTGTGTAATTGTAGTTTCAATACGAGATTTTTCGGTGTATAGATTTGTATTATTCAGCTTGTTTTGCTGGTGAAGTTCTTGTTTATTATCAGCTATCCAAAGCAAAGAACAGCATCCTTCAAAAACAGCTTCCAAAATTATGCAATAATGAGAATATCATTGCTTTCTAATGATTTATGTTACCATCTTGTTACCATTATAGGTGATCATTTGTTACAACTCAAATTTTTTGAGTTACCATGACAATTACTCCTTAAATGTTGTGTTCATTTGTGAAATGAAGTTAAGCTCATACCTTAATTTCCTTTGTATGTCTATATCCAGCTGCAATGGGTAAAGCTCCAAGCGCCATCCGAACAAGCATAAAGTCTGCCAGTAATGCAAACCCTTACCAACACAAATGAGATTGTCCCTTGGAAGTGTTGGAGGACAGTTCAACATCCAGATGAGCTTGGATTTCTTACTCCACTAGTGGAGGGATGTGGAAGGACAGTGGTACAGATCCATGAGGATTTATCTGAAACTGTATGGAGTACATGTTAGCAAAGTATGGCCTTCTAAAGTCTGCAGCTTCCAGGATGTTTTAAAACCTTATTAAGTAGCCAGTCCATGTGACTGTAATGAGTACTTTGAGTGGTTGAGACATGTCTGTGATATTAGCAGGAAATCATGAAGCTGGCCATCCATGATCCTGGCAAATGATTGATCAGGGTAGCAAAGGATAGAGTCGATGCATTGCTTGTCGTTGGGTTCACACTTGCCATTTTTTTTTGTGAAGGTTTACAGATCTGTGAAGGTTCACAGAACAGGCATTTTATCCCTAAGTGGATGAGAAAAGATGTGTGAAAGAGAGATATCATATTGTCCATGAGTAACCTTCCTTAGTAAACCAGTGAAGGTGTGTAAGAGAAAGAATTGCTGGGAAATGTACCCCTTTGGGTGCATTCTTTATAAGTCCAGTAGAGGTAACTCCTTGTACTGGTTTATAAGCAGCAAATTGATGTTGTAGAGGGAAAATTCTAGTAACCACAGAAAACAATCAAGCAAAAGTGTAGAGAGAAAATCGATGCCAAGGATATTACCTTTTCATATGTAGTTGTGAGTATTTATAAAACATCATAGGTCATTTCATCCTTTGACTAATTGCATTGAATACAATACTGTATAGTGGGAAAGTTTCACGGGGGTATAATTTTTGCGCTTTTCGCTACCAAGCTACTAATCCCGAATTCAAGACTCATGAAAATACTTCCTTTACTCTGTACTCTGTATGCAGGTTGATCTAACAGAGAATTTTCACTCTGCAATTATGTGTACAAGGTATGGAATTGCGAAAAACTAGCCTCATGGAAATTTCCCGCTATACAGTATTTAAAATGCAGCAAAACCAGTTTCAGTCTATGGAACATTTTCCTTCACATTGTCAGGATTGTTTAGAAACAGACAGTCATCACCCCACCGACATCAAAGTTCAAAAATTCAAATGATGCAGAGTAACTTACATTCCACACAATGCAGAGAGAGTGTTTGGAATACATGTAATAGCCTTGTATGCTACATTAGGACATGGCATGTAGCAATAAAAGTGGTTTGTGCACAAGAAAGAGCTTTATACAGTTATGGGAGGAGCTACAAGTTGCTTAGGAGAATTGCAAGTGACTGGAATGATGAGAATTGCCCTTTAAAATCAAACATTCAAGTCATCCTGGAATCAGGGGAACCTTGGTAATGAGTTCCCCTTTTTCAGTCAAGGGAAATTTAATTTCAGGAAATTTCTCAAATTTGGGAAACTTAGGGACTAGATTCACCTTTAAAGGAAGTGATCTGCGTATTTTCTTTTGTCTCATTTCCAAGCAGATTTTTTGATGAGGAAAAGGAAGGTCAAAAAACACCTAAGAATGTTGAAATTTAATAGGGAATAGTTCGTTACAAAATTAGCTAATTCTTTTAGTAAATGCTGTTAACATTGTAAGTTATATCCAAAAAGAATTTTGGTGAATTTGGACATTTGATAACTCATTAACTTTCAGTGTATGTGTATTTCACTAATTCCCTCCTGAGGGCAAAGAAAGTTATGGAAAGTTCGACCATAGGGTGAAGAAAAAAATAGGGCGAGAAAATCACTTCGCCTTGGCATTTCCACCCACTTTTTATATAGGAATACGTAAACGTATGCGGAAACAAATCCCAAATTAGCAATATATATATATATATTTTGCTAATTTGGGATTAAGGGGAAATATTGTATGAAGAAACCTTGCCTAAAAGGGGAAATCGTCTGAAAAGGGAAAAAATCAGGTCGACTTTGCAAAACTACACACTTTTTATATAGGAATACATAAACAAATGGTAACGTCCGTTTCACCACACGATCTATTTTCAATTACTTCAGTGTTGACCAAATTACGCACACGTATCTGTTAACACGTATGGATGGTGGGCCATTGAAAAAACGTTGATGTATATCTGGTTTCCAAAAGGGGAAATATTTGCTTATGTATTTTATTGTTTTATTTTTTCGCCTTAACGAAACCGTGATATATCGATTTCCCCGTATGGTGGGTTCTAGCGTTATATATATATTAAAATCATATAAGCCTGTGAGGCAGTGGCTTGAAGTGGAATCAGAGTGATATTTTAAAATCAGTTTGGTATTTGGAGACAATTTTGGGTGGTGGCTAATGTTCTTTCTTGGATTCTTAGGTGAGTTTGATATGTTATGGTAGAGAATGAAAAATCTTCGTTATACTCTAAGTGTGTACCATTCGCTTTTGTTGTAACATATCCCAGGATCTGGGGCACGAAAGGAGGACAAATATAGTCCAGAGATAAGGCTAAATGTCACCAAAGCATCTCCAAAAAGTTATCATAGGACTTTAAATGTTGAAAATAATCTCTTACCAATGTTCTAAAATGACTTGAAATAATTATGTAATATACATGTCTTACTTGCTGAAAGGGGGCCAAGCACATTAAAGTATTAAGTGGCATAGTACTTTAGTACAGTCTAGCTTAGCCACACAGTCGCTAAGATGTGATGACTTTTCTGTATCGTAATAATGAGCCAGCAGTACAATGGGAGATAAATTGATCTTCTGCATTGACATCACACGACGTCCTCTTGGAGGAAAACAATGAAGCACACTGCACACACGACGTAGGTTTCGCACACGTGCCGTAGCGAACTTGCTCGCCTATCCCTTGGTACACAAATCAGTTGTCTGCATTTGATGGCAAAAGTTGCAACGAAATGCCACTGCATCCATTGGAGGGCGCAATTTCTATTGTGTGACGTTATATGCAGAAGGTCTGTTGACACGTCCGCTATCAGACATTGGCTGTGAGTACATGACAATCAAAAAGCCATTATATGTTGATTTGTTAGGTTGTGAAGGCCCCAGATTCATTATCAGACTAATGAAAAAGTATTTTTATCAGCAGTGAATAAACAACGATTCCAGAACAGAACTACTGAAAGAGGAAGTCCAGTGAAGATGAGAAAGTATCAAGGATATGGTTAGCACAGTAATGAAGGAGCTCTGATTGATTCAGCCCCAACTGCATCTGATTTCTGCCTGCTTAAATATGCTCAGTTCGTTTGATATCTGGTCTGTCCCATTGAAGTAAAAACTTGTCAATGTTTTCCGCGATTCTGAAATGATTTTGGCGTCCTTTTGAATATTCTTTTTCAGTTGTTGGGTAGTGACCCTTACCCATAGGTTGCCTGCAGTGGTTTACCCTGACGTAATGGCTCATTCTCGAGTTTAATAAAAACTGCTAAACCTACACCCAGCCTGTCACTAGTGGACAATGTTCTGTTGGTATCATTTTCTGTTAAACTAACCATCGTGTTAGTTATGAAGATACTGTGGTCTTTAGAATAAAAATTGCCACTTTCTTTGAAGCTTTTTGTTGGGGTAATTTCTTCATCTCGAAATCTCTAACTGTAAGAGGTGTTCATTGAAAATAATTTTATCTTCTGGAATCACCACTTCCTGCCATCTGAGGACGTTGGAAGTTAAAAAAAAAAATCGGAACGCATTATCCAAACCATCATGGGGTTTTGTCTACATATAGCGTCCCGGCATTCGTGAATTTGGAGTTGGTTAGCCTGAAATGTTCGGAACCATAGGTGTAGGAGCCTAATATTATTTAGGGGGCCTAATATTATTTGGGGGGAGGCAGGGGACTGTTGTGACTTGCCCAAAAATGCTACTCTTACATTCTAATTTGTGCCCCAAAATGCACTAATGAAGTGCCCCCTCCCTCTGCCTCGTAATCTATGTTCGAAACGCCCCAAAATTACTAAATTAAAAAATGCCCCCATACCAGAATGGTCAGCTAACTGTTTATCTATTTACACCTGACGTTTATTTATCCAGCCGTTCGCATTTCCCCTAGGAGGATTAACTTGTCAAGTAGTTACTCTTGTATGTAAACTTGAGTAGGGCCTACACAAAGGCTTCAGTCTCACACAATAAACACGAGCGGATTAGTGAAGACTGATGGTCTGCAGAGTGACTGCACAAGCAAAGAGGCAAGGCAAAGGTGTGAAGAGGAAGTCAGGTTAGGAGTTGTGATACAGCACTTTTGCAGGAAAGTGAGGTATTAGGTCCACGTTTTGGTTTGGGGAAAATTTTCGTAATGGACCAAAACCTAGGCAATTCCACAAAGTTTAAAAGAAGGGTCTAAGCTCAAATCAAGTTTTGATATATTAGAGGGGTACTTTTTCTAAGCAATCTGGTGAAATTC
>WURT03159486.1:0-10765 GCA_009936505.3 Holothuria glaberrima | reverse complement strand
AGAAGACCTAGCCTACTAGGAGTAGCCCTTTAATAGGGTTGTACTTCAGAACTTATGGCCAAGGCAAGTGCTTTGGCGGTGTTCTGTTATGTATTGCACACCCAAGGGCCATGCCTTGGCTAAGCCAAGGCATGGCCCTTGATTTGAGTGTAATGTCCTGCCCCTTCCCTTTAACCTTTCCTTTAAAAGCTTGATTCCAGTGTAATGTCCTGCTCCTTGCCTTCAAAAGCTTGATTCCAGTGTAATGCCCTGCCCCTTCCCTTTAAAATTTTGATTCCAGTGTAATGTCCTGCCCCTTTCCTTTAAAAGCTTGATTCCAGTGTTATGCCCTGCCCCTTTCCTTTAAAAGTTTGATTCCAGTGTAATGTCCTGCCCCTTTCCTTTAAAAGATTGATTCTAGTGTAATACCCTGCCCCTTCCCTTTAAAAGTTTGATTCCAGTGTAATGTCCTGTCCCTTTCCTTTAAAAGCTTGATTCCAGTGTAATGCCTTGCCCCTTCCCTCTGAAAGCTTGATTCCAGTGTAATGTCCTGTTCCTTTCCTTTAAAAGCTTGACTCCAGTGTAATGTCCTGCCCCTTCCCTTTAAAAGCTTATCCTCTCACTACAAGGGATTAATGTTCCAAGTGAACACCATCCAACAAGAGCCTTAGGGTGTCAGTATACTACAATGCTAACTGTTCCATGCATTACAACATCATGTGGTGATGAAAAATTTTCTTGAACTATCCCAAACTTTGCACAATAAAAACCTTCCAACAAAAAACCACACCATTATACCATGACATAATATTATCAAGACATTTTTTTGCCTACAACACTCAATTCAGCTCAACTTTTGTGTCAATTTTATTTCTGTCTGACCGTTGTCATGCTTTTTAGTTTAACCACTTATAGTTCTTTTTAAAATCTCTTGATTCTCACATTTTACATTTTTTTATTTTATTGAAACGTAAAATGCTTTGAGCTGTTCTTTAATGTAGCTCATTGTATTAAAAGTCTTTTATCATCTATATTTTCCTTTCTTGTTTTTGAAGTGCTGTTTTTTTAGCACTTAAATAAGAGGTACAACAAGGGACAAGTCTTAAATATGATCAGAGGTATACTAATGGTGAACTACTAAGTATGACTGACCATAGCATCTTCTTGACCAATAAACTGACCAACCACTGCTGACATCATAGTTTTGAGACTTGATGATTGATTGGCAGTCAGTCTGATAACATGAGATGATACTCTTGTCTTGAATATGTCCACCAAAGCTCTGAAGATAGAGGAATGGTCTGGAGCACTGACCCCTTAAAAGAAGAACAAAATAGGGAAAAGGATCTCATCAACAGCCTGACTGCAGTAAAATGTTGCAAGAGCATCAACAACTTCTCAAGAGTGGATGGAAGGGGAGGGGGAAGACAGTCATGACCTTGACCAGAACTATTTCATGCACAATAAGCAAAACCCTAGAAGTGAGGGATCCAGGGTTCACTTAAGGTCTCTGGGTAAACATGAAGCTTGATGATCTGTGTTGTAATAAGCTGAGGCATTTTCCCATGTTTTTTATCCATCTATACTGCAAGTTATGAAATCAAACAAGTGCCTAGATCTTTGTTAGGGTTCTGGAAAAAAGTGGAGGGTGGGAATTGGGGGTGGGGGTAGGAACAATCCCTTCACTTTCAAAAGTGGGGGAGCATGTCCCCAAATACAATCATCCAGATCACAGGTGCAATGGTTATGGGTCAACTACATGGGCCAAACAGATGAATTCACTCTCATGTCAATATGTAAATTGTATTGTGCATACCAATGGCAACATGGCAAATCAGGTACTTTATCAAACATAGGCCACATTTAGTCATTAGTACTAGTGAAAAGAACACTTTCTTTTGCAACCAACATAATGACTATGTCACATAACTTTATTTCAAAGGTTGGGTTAAAATGGCCAATATCAAATCCCCCTTTGCACACACTAATTAAACACCTGTTAATGAATGTAAGAGCACAAACCTGTGATCAATACAGCTGTGGGGAGCTCTGTTTGACAACCCCTGGCAGTGGATCTGTCTTTTCCATCAGTACTTGTATGACAATTCTGGAGAAACTTTGTCAAGTCATCTAATAATTTTTTACTTATTTCACTTTTCAGATCCTGTTGGATTCAAACAGAGGAACAAACATCTTTCTTGTCACAAAGAACAGGGTCAGATTTATGTGAAAAATATCTGGCAATTGCCATGGGACTTCTACCATAAAAATATTGTGATCAAATAATTCTTTTATTACAAAACACAAAACAATAACCAGAAGCAAATATTGCTGAGCAATACTTACGACAACAACAAAAAAAAATTAATAAAATAAAAAACTGCACCTCACTGACCTGCAGAAAGCCTTGACCAACCACAGTGATTTAAAATTCAACATTTGAAATTATTTTAGGCTGTATTTTGAAACAACCCTATTTCAATGGCAATCAAAGTACAGTGACTGTGACAAATATTTCCGTGTAACTGCAGGAATATTTTGGGGAACATGAGAATGTTCTCTTGAGGAAGCACACCACTAATTATTCCTACATTTACTTTCACACAAAATGGTCTATGTAGGTGGTCTCCAAACCCTTGTAAAGGTTCACAACAGGTACAAACTTCTGTGAAAGCTTGTAATTATGTTTTTCATACTAGTTTCAAATTTTAGGTACAATGAACATTGAAATTTTGAGCTATACAAGCTTCTAAAACAGCATAGGGTTTTCCCCTTTGACTCCTTCCTCAAAATGCATTCATTCTTCCATTCCACAGCAGAAGGATATAATTCAACAAAGTGCCTAAAATACCCTCAATTTCCTTCATTTCTGCATAAGTACTTGAATTAATTTGCTACATCATAGGCTGAGCAAATGCCTTCACCAACATGGTATACACTAAACTGACAAATTTTGTGAAGATTACATTTGTCAGGAAACATTTGGAGCAGAAGAAATCATTGAGTTAGTAATATGCTACCTTCAGGTCTATCATTCTAAATTCCCTTACAAAATCTTACATGGATCACTGGTACCCACTGTAAGTTACAGACCCAAGTCAATTACCTTACCCCAATGTCATTTTCCATGTCAGTACTCAAATCACTGTAGATCTCTCTTCGTACTTTGTGGCAGATCTTTGGTTCCTTGTGGAAACAGGGAAAGTACTCCTCTAAATGGGAAGAAATATAAAAGATAAAGATCTACATTAAAATCCTACACAATACTGACAAACATTAACAGTATTGATATTCCAAATGAAGTTTCATGCTTATTATAAAGTTGTCATGACTACTGAAAAATGTTAAGGGCAAATAGGGACACTTCTTCTTTCAAATATCTTCTGTACAATACATTTGTTTTTTTTTCACAAATAATGTATAATCAAGTTAAATTAACTTATCATGCAGAACAACACAATTTGACATTCCCTTCTAGCATTTTCTTCCCTCAGTGAAACCTGCCCACAGATCTTCTCCAGCCTAGAGCAGCCAAAATGCTACCAAAATCCACCACTGTCTTTCTTAAAATGGTACAGAATATGTACTGTGGTCATTGTGTCATTATTCCTATATGACCACTGCACTTTGTAATGTACACACGCAATAGTTACAAACTTTTGTAAACTAATTAAAAAAAACACACCTGCTTCAAAAGAACGTTTCGTCTTCTTGCCTGAAGGTTTAAAGACAAATACACCCTGAAAGATATAAAATGTTAAAATGTAGAAAAAAAAAGCCTGTATAAAATATTTTCTTTGAAAAAGTTCTGAGCTTTAGAACTGCAATACATTGAAAGAATTGTATTTGATTATACTAAAGTCATTTTGGCTGATCCAGACCATCCTCTTCATAAGTATTATTCAATTCCACACAGGTTGTATACCCTACCTCGTATGCATACAGAACATTTTAAACATTCTTTTTTACCGAGAACTTTAAAGCTTTTAAACTGTTATATAACTAGATGATACTTTTATTATATATTTTTCGTATATTTATATTTTTTATGTTGCAGAATCCATTTTATTATATCCTCATTTTATGACTGATATCAATAAATTTTTTTAACTTACTTAGGTTTCTGTGTGAAGAACTATTATTGCATGAATCACTACTTTGAACAAAGCTCCTTTGTTGAAAACATCCAATGATTGCTACTACAAACAGTTACATTTCAATGTAACCAGGGTGACATTCATAAAACTGGTTAGCATAGTTGAAATAAACTTATTTTTCTCTACTCCATAATGTAACCCGTCATGGGTAAGCTCAATGTATCATATTGAAGTTAGTTTAGTACAGTATACTGTATTTAAATTACTGTAAGCTAGAAATGTCCGAAGTGCTAGAGCCAGTACTAATGGTATCTACAGTAATGTCCAAACAATTTTAACAATTACATCCAATTTTCTGAATGCTATTGGTATTATTTTGAATGTTTTGCGGTCCAATTTTTTTAGACCATATAATATAATAGAACATATAATATATACTGTATAAGGGTTAATCCTAAATGAGTCAGATGATGTGTTGTGAAATAATACTTGCTCCTGAACTTAAGCAACACCCACAGAATACTGAACACCATGTAATACTTTGGGAGCTCTGTTCAGGAAACTTTTGAAATGTTTCTTGCTCTTTAGTTTCTTATTTTTTCTTTGTTTCTAGATACATCCTTTATGTAATGAAATGTTATGTGAGTCTAGAGCCTGGACAGATCTCTCTTTCTTTCTTTTGAATTGCTGTTCAACTCAAATTCCCCTCATTTTTTTTTTTCAATGCCATTCAATTTCTTGTGGATTTATAGTGACTACTGTATATTAACAAGTACACATGTACACTCACCACAAAGGTTTTCAAAGTTTGATTTAATAAAATTGTGACAAATAGGGGTGAATTAATGGCTACTTAGAGGCCAAAGAGCTTGCACATTAGGGCAAAATGACTGGTTGAGGGAGAGAAACAACAAAGTATCCTCAGCCCTAGGTGTAGTATGTCTACATCATAGATATTTTTTTGTACAAGTTAACAGTTAGGCCTAGTCTTTGAAAATCATTCTAACCATAGACAAAGTCTGGTCTTTCAAAGATGTATGGGCTAACTGAACATGTACAGTAATGTTGCAGAGGTCCTCCTGCCCAAACTAGAAAGTAGGCAGGTTACTGTACACCGAATTGGGTCTGATGAGTTATTATGCAGGTTACAGTACATGGCCCAAGTCTGCTTCCTTTGGTATACACTAACTTACTGAAGGCTGTACTTTTGGTATAAAAAGTGGTTTAAGTACAGTACTAGTCCAAGTTAACATCCTGTAGGGCAGAAATTAAGGACCCAGATAACCTGCATAAAGCTTCAAGGGATGAAGCACAAACTTTAAGTAAGACTTCTAGCCATTTTTTTACTATTCAATGGTTCTCTACAGTGGGAAGCCATAAAGCCACCATAATTATATGAGTGTTTGCAAATAATACACAATCTGGGTACTTTACTGATACTCAAAGTCTGTGAATGTTTGTTGCATGCCCTGCATGGATACAAATGCTTGGAGGGAATGTTTCATTTTCTTCCCACAATGAAATCTTACCCTGATTCAACAACTTGAAAAAAAAAAAAAAAAATTGTATTTAGATAGAAATTTCTTTGACCTGCAACTGATGTCAAGTCAGAGAACCAAGATTTTAAGCTCAAACTTTGTGCACACTTACTGTAATGTGTGAGTGGTAGGTATAACTAGCTCTAACCCAAAATTGCCACTATAGAATTTTCTGTTGGGGGCATGTTTCCAATTAATTCACATTGAGTCCCACACAAAATATGATTATTTCCTGCCGAATAGGAAAGAATTTATGCAACTTTTTGCTTCGTAATGTTGCTATATCGTGTGATATAAATCACACCTGTGCTTTGTTGGCATATGAACCTTGACACTTCAGGGTCACCTTTATATGGAATTCACCGTGGATTAAGTCTGGGTCATTGCACCACTTTGCAACATTTGTGCATTCTTTTCCACTGAATTTAATTGGATGTCCTGAGTGCTGAGAAGTCTCTGGTGCTGAGTTGTCTTGGGGCTGGGATGTCCAGGTTGAGTTGTCTCTGGGGTTGAGTTATCTGGACACCAAGGGAAATCCCTGCTTTGTGTAGGTCTAGGCTGGGCCTATTTCCACATTCCATTATTACTATTGCTAGGCCTAGGCCTAGGTTTTGCCCTTGAAGAGAGCCCAGCATTACTTCTTCTCAAGAGTACTCCAATGCGCCCAAGCTGGGCATTCGATGGAGGATAGTTGGTGTGCAGAGTAATTTGTTACTGAGACTGAAACCAGTTATTTATTGCCCTCTTGAAAGTGGTCTCATTATCCAGTTGGGCTGTATCCAGGGGGGAGCTTGTTCTAACTGAATATGGTTCTTGGGAAGTATGAATTGCTAAATGCACCAACATGACAAGTAATATTTTTGAAAAAGACTGAGTTTGACCTAGTACCACTGGAATGGGGGACAAAATTATTCTGAGTAGGGACGGGCCAATTTATTATGTAAAATTTTGTAACAAGTAGAAGGATCGGTAATATTACGTCTGCATTCAAGAGTGGGCAAATTTAAAAATGACATTATGTCAGTAATGCTTTCAGTTCTCTTGAAGCATCCAGTGACAAACCTTCTGGCCCTAGGGTACTTTCAGAAGTTGTCGGAGAGTCAACGGTTACTTCGTTATAGCTTCAATACAGTTGCGTTACCCTGATACTTACATGATATACCTATGGCCACAACCTTACTAATGTGACCATGATACGTGCTGGATCTATGCACAGGTATACAAACGTAGCACAGCACTTTGAAAATGTTAGTGCGTGTGGGGTATTGTCAGACACGGTCGGGTATTCTCTGACCCTTTACTGTTTTAAATATTATTAGGACTAAAGTTTAAAAAAAAAACATCAAATAATAGAGAACTGGAAAATATAATTTTTTTCAATGTCTTTACACAAAATTTAATCCTAAAAGACTTTGTTAATTTTTTTAATAATCATTTGGTCTTGTGATTCTTTTCCACTACACATACATACAAAGGCATGCGTATGCATACATATTAGTGTGGACATGTATAGTTTATACAGGTGTGCATAAGTACTGTCCGAAAACACCCAACTCAGACAGCACTACTAAATGGCACTGTTAAACTTCATGAAATGCATATAGCACAGTCTGGTGCATAGTAACGCTCTGACAAACCCTGTCGCAATCAAAGTTACTTTATGTCTCTTAACTTGAATTTTTTAACAAAATTTTACAGCACGCCATAAAAATTTTCAAGATTTTGCACACTTGGAAATGTGCCAAGGAATTGTCAAACAGAGAATTACTGCTGCAATTAGGTTCCATTTTCTTAACAACTAGATGGCTTCTTTTGCTAGAAATGAAGCTGTGTGAAGGCAGTACACATACCTTTGATACGTCTGCCTGGTTAGTAAAACATTTGAACTAAGTGACCCTAGGGTCACGTTGGGTATTCTGGGACGATGGGCTTTTTACGGACAGTCGGCTATAATCTAGTCACTGAATAACACTTAGTGAATTACACTCATAATGCAAACAGGTGTCGGGTGTAGGTAAAAGGCCAGCTATCAGGCTACTTGAGTTCTCTCTCCAACTGATCATAGTCTGTAGTAAGCTGACAGCAGTGCAGTATACAGTATAATTAATCTTGCCATCATCGAGCCGGCTCCTTTCAATCCAAACTAAACAATAATGTCTGAGTCCACCACTCCACCATTCATCACCCTGACCAGGGAGTTATTGCTCTGACTTATCAGCTTCTACGGATCATAACTATGCCGCAGGGTGAACTCAGTTACAAGGCCAACAGGTGAAAAGCGGTTATTACTCGGAAACACATGTTAGACCGTTACCACATAGTTCATGCCGCACATAAAACTGCAATTCAAGAAGCGTAAGTTCAACCAGGCTTTAACCCCCCAGCAACTTTTTCTTAGCCTGCCCCCTCCCCAAGAAAAAAATGTGCTAAATTTTATATAGGCCTAGTTGTGGTGAAGACATAGATATGCTTAGAATGTATTCCACAAGGTCTTTTTAGGCCCGTAGGCAGTAAGTTCTGCAACAATTATTTCCATAACTTCAAAAAACTGTCGCACCCTACGAGCGCTGTCATCTTCAGTTCTGTCTAGCGGTAAAGCCCACCATTTCAAACGTACTGAATTTATTCAAGGTTAAAGGTTCCACAAATATTGTTCTTGCGTGTAGTCATGATTATAGAGAAACACGAAAATGCATTGTTGCGAAGTGCTAACGTCTTTTTCCTGTCTTTTGGAAGATTCCTTCTTCTGCCAAACCATCGTGGCAAACATATTTTCTAAGAAAACAGATTTTTCAGTTTTGTCACGGAGCCTTAATGGATGAGATAAAGAATGTAATCCCCGACGACGACCATGCAGTCGCCCCATCAGATTCCTTGGTTTGCTCTTAAGAAGGGCAAATTAATTCTTCAATCTTTTTTCAAACTTTTCTTAATGAAAACAAAGATATGAAATCTTTTTCAATATAAACCAAGTTTTCGGCGCACTTCGCACGCCTCATATTTCGACTTCGGTATTCTTTCGGCAACCCATTGAACCTGTCTGGGCTAGGAGTACTATAGCTGGCCCCCAGTCAGGGTGCTTGGCCCCAGTGTCGACAAATCCTGTGAATCTGATTATTATTAAGTTCACACAGGACTCTTATCTGCTGAGTATGTCCAACTCCAGTATATTTAGCCCAAGAATGGCAACACCAAACTGAGGGTCTGAGCTCTGTCTCCCTTGAGATTTATCAACTTCCATTTATATCCACCCTGACACACTGACGCATTGACTGTGTGTGTGAAAGTCATTGACTGTTTTCGGTCTACTTTTGGGCTAAAAAATTCAAGAAGCTCCAAGAAGTGGGGAGAATTTCAAAGTGGGGGATGAACATATTCTTGCTTAGATCACTCGGGAAGTTCCGTTTCCACCCATCTGGGGGTTTGTAAAGGCCAAAAATTTGTGGTACGCTCTGCGCCAACCGATGGTGGTGCTCCACTTGGAAACATTTATTAACATTTTTTGTAGATTGATTTTTTTTTTTTGCATTAATCGAGACATTGCAGACATGAGATCCATATTTCAAGGCTGGGTACATGCAGCTTAAAAACACTCGGGAAGTGCCGTTTCCGGCCATCTGAGGGGTGTGTAAAGCCAAAAATTTTCGTGTACGTTCCGTGCCAACCGATGGAGGCGCTCTGCTTAGATAGCCCTATAGTATCAGCTATAGTATCAGTTAAGTCTGCCCCACCAGTCATACCCTCCACCCCCCCCTCTGTCCCCCAGATCGAAAAGTCTGGCTCGGCCACTGCATCCGAAAAAAGCATTTGACTCTTCATCTACGCTTGAGAAGCTGACGAAGCACCATTATGACCATAGCCTTGTTCCGTTCACTTGTGAGACTTCCTACAAATTTCACGTTCTGTATTGCAAGTTGAGGGGAAAATAGCTGCCAAGGAAGGGTAACTTTTCGCATGCACGTTCACGCGTAGGTCCGATTTCTATAAGCTATCCGTGTAGGCCTCCTGCAAACTGCCATCATCTGGTGGCATCACTCTGACTAGCTACAAACAGTCTTCTTCGGTGCCCACCTTTACGATACCAGTGCCCCCTATGCCAGAATTCATGGCTACGGGCTTTCTCTTTACCTGATTTCACCAAGGTCAACAGGTCAATGGCAACACAGCCCCTTTCCCCCAAAAAAGAATATGTCCCTACAACCACACTTGTAGCCAAGTGACCGAAAAATTTTTTAACCGCTGGTCCAAAGCAAGATCAGAAGTTCAAATTCGTTTTTAGCAAGGAAATTATTTGTTAAAATATTTTCGATTTTAGGTTGTCAGCAATACACACCGGTAGGCCTCAGAATTTCCCATTTTTCATAGGTGTTTTTATAATGTGAACAAAATGTCTCCTTAAAAAATTTCAGGAACATGAAACATCTGAAAACTGGCAATTCTAGGCATTCAGTAATGAGGTACGGGAAGTGCCATTTCCTACAATCTAGGGATATTTTTGGCAAAAAGTCACCCAGGCGGGACACTCCGGGCGCAAACCCATGGTCGCCCTCTGCGTCAGTAGTCTCCCAGAGAATCTCACTCTCACCAGTTACTAAAAGTTGACAGCCCTGACATAGATAAGATAGGCCTTTTCTTTAGCATGGGAAGGACAGCCATGTAAGTTATGGGATAGGAAATTTAGAGACGAATTCTGTTATTTTCCGCCCCTACTACTTTCAGCCCCTAAAAAATGTTATTTTCCGCCACAGGTTTTGGAGGGTGGTAAACAACGGTTTGAGGGGCGGAAAGTAACGGCATCATAATGGAATACCTGCGCGAGTTGAATGCTTCATAAACTCAACCTAAATTTTCTTATCATTGAACGTCTGCAGTTACATTGATGATCATGATGTTTTTAACACAACAGTGTAGTCCGCTTACTATTTTCGCTGACTTCTCTTTCTCACTGCACTGGCAGTGCACTGTAGAGAGTACGCGAACACAGTACATACGTATACACGTACGTAAACGTATACAGTACGATATCCAGTGCGTCAATAAATTCTTTACACATATATGCAACTACTATACTGTTGGTCAGCTAGATCATACAATCCACATTTCTCTATGTGATTCTGAAAAAGGTCCTACAATTTCATCATCATCTTGGTC
>WURT03159475.1:0-10765 GCA_009936505.3 Holothuria glaberrima | reverse complement strand
TTTGAATTATTAACATGATATTTCAAGTAGGATAACTGTGTGGGATCTTATGCTTGTCATGTGGGTGACTCATGCTTATTACAATATATAACATGGCAAGGAATCACTAAGCCTTTTGGCTTTCTAGTTAAGTTTTAGCTTGGCCAGATGTTGGCTACTAAATGGGCTTCCCAATTCACAGCTTGTGTATATAGATATTGATAGGCCTATATGATGTTTATAAACAGTGAATAGCATAGTTAAAGGTTCGTCCTAACATAAATGGCTTCCAAATGGTCTGCTTGTTGGAAAAAAGGTGGTTGGGGACTCTACAGGGAGTATTTTATTATTCACATTGTGCATAGTTATGTCACATGTGGTTTATATACTTCTATAGCATGAAATGAGGGAAATCCCAATCTGCACAAAAAAGTGTCAAGTTGGCATTTTGCACATTGTGTAGGACTTATTGATATCATCATGTAGGCCTGCAGCAGAATATCATACTACATTAATTGCTTCCTGTAAATGCATCCTGGACTTAAATGTCTTTGCTTGTTGTTAAGTATTTTTGAACTAATGCCAACTTAAGTATATTTTCTGTGGAAGTTTATAGTTATTTCAGATTTTTTATTTTTTTAAAAATATTCTAAAACCTTTTATGATCAGCCTACTGTACTGGACAGTTGACCTTATCGTCACATACATGTATGCGACTTTAATGAAACAGCACCTGCCCAGCTTCTGAAAGTGCATTTTACATGGATGTATGGAGTAAAACCTACAGCCATACTTAAGTTCCTGACTTTTTGCTCTCTATGTAATCAAATCTTAGTAGATTGCTGTGTGGCATATCTCTGTATAGAAATGTCATCTTGTAGATTTTTGTCCCTAGGGGCCATGGGTTTTATTGTGTAGTGGCATTTCATAAGGGACCTCATTTCTGAAGGGAAATTTTTGTTCTTTATTTGCAAATTAAAAGGAATGGATAGTTTCGTATGATAGTTTGCCCCACTTTATTTGAGGGTTAGTAAAGCAGGGACATTGTAGGATTATTATGTTAAGAATATTTGGGTAAAGGAAGTATGGAAATGTATGGATCCATTTCCAGTTGTTTTATCTCAGTTGTATTTGCTTTTATTAGTCCCTACCTTCTGTCAAGATTGCTACCTGGCCTCATTAAAGGCCAACAGTTGTTGCTTTATTTTAACATCCAGATCACCGTCAGGGCACCTTGATTGTGAAAAGTCAAAATTAATCGTTGTAATCAAGACTATGTACTGAAAAAGTCATATTGGTACAAAGTACGAACATGGGGAATTAAGTTACTTTCAGCCCCTGCCAAAACTGTCATAAGCCCCACTTGTACAAACACAAATATAATTGCTTAACGCCATACTCTGGTGAGAGTATACAGTGCCCTAATGTGCAATCAGAAAACTCTCTCTGCTTGTGCAAATGTGAGCTACTCTACATCTTTTGAATTTTCTGATTTTGATGTCAATCAAAAAGCAGTCTCCAATTGGAAATTTTGGTCATCCCTTAACCAAAAATGTACTTGGAATGATGAGTGTGTCTTTAACAAACGCTGTTGAAACAGATATATCATTTTGCTGAGAAAAGTTTTAAGTTCTGGGAAAGCAGGTGATTCCTTTCAGGAAATGATAGGAAGCCTGTGATATAATTTCTGTGGAAACCCAAGGTGATCGTTCTCTATTGCTATGACGTTATCATCAGATAAACAATAGAAGATCTTTGGATCAGCCATTGTAGAGTTGTGAATTACTTAATTTATATACAAATCTTCCGTTTGTAGTTGTAACCAGCAGGTTCACTGTTTGAAGTTTGCTGTTGATGTTTAAAAACAGCAAGATGTGAATGAGGTTTTGTCTCTTTGGTCCTCTCAAGCATGATTACAAAAGAGTTGGCAGTAGGTACATCTTGAATCTAAAAACCAATTGGTTGATATCTTTATCTCTCTCCACGAAGCTTGCCGAAATTTGTAGCTCAGGAAGAAAGGGGGGAATACCTTCATTCGTAAAGGAGAGATAAAACATAGACAGTTTATTAAATGGAAAGAATTGTCATGTTTTCTAGGAAGTGAGTGAATCATATATCCTGTGGTGTCAAGACACAACGTAACATAGTTTTACAAATGTTAGGTAAAGAAAAAATTTTGATTCTGGTCTTGTGTTCTTTGTTTTTGTATGTTGATCCAGTTATTGTTTAGCCTAAATAGTTGAGCCATGGAACTGTGGGTTTTTTATAAGAAGATGCTTGCCTATAACCAGGGAGTTACCCCAAGTTATCTTTAATAAAAAAAAAAAAAAAAAAAAATGGAAAAGGATCACTTCCCCAGTATGAAAAGTGGGTTACAAGCATGGTAGGGTATTGAAAGGGGTTTGTAAAAGATAGCTTTTGGATTGTAAACAAGATGTCAACTGACCTCTTTTTAAGTTCTTGAATGTACTAGTAAGCTTTAGAAGGTGTCACTTTAACTAGTTCTTTTCACTTTTCTTTTCACCTGTGTTTTAAAGGTTGTTTACTCGTAAGGGTGGCAGCTTTCCAAAAGGACCTTCTCTTTAGTTTCATTTTAAAGGCAAAGGATAAGGACCGTCTGTATTCAAAGTGTTCTGGAAAGCCTGTTGTCTAGTGTATAGTTGAACAAGGTTAAAAAAACTTGTCAATTGGGTGTTAAATACAAAAGCTTTTAAGAAAAAAAAGAAAGAAAATAGCAACAATGGATGTTTTCATTATTTTCCCATATCATTACATAATGTAATTTATTTTAAGAAAAGTTTTTTGCTGTTCACATGAGTGGGTGTATGATTCATTCAAAGTGGTAATATAATTAGGATGATGGGTCACTGAACCAAAGTATGCTATACTAAATGCCTGTTTGGTTCTGGGATAAAGGGTTTGAGATTGTGGTACGACGAAATACAATTATTTCAAAATCATTTTGAACCACCTTTAGTGAAAGTTCATATTAACTGAAATGCTTTTGTTACGGAAAAGTTCATTACCATAACACTAAAGATATGAACCTGTAGACTGTAATTTTCTTGTGCGTTTTGGGTGGATGTGACCAGCAGACTCCTCAAAGCATGTTTGTAGAATTTTACTACCCCCAGAATAAGATCACCTCTTACTGCTGTTCCATGAAGTTGTTTACTCCCACTGGCAGATGTGAATATCAGGATGGACAGATTTGAGATATAGTGCAAATTCTGAAAGTTGTTTACTGAGACAGAGCTGATGAAATGGGAGGACTTAAAAGGAAGGACTTTGCAAAGTTTATGTGACTGGTGGCTGCATGTTAATACCCTAAATTTTATTTACAGCCTTAATATCTGGATTCTCCAAAGTTTGATGCAATGAAAGGCAGTTTCATATTTGATTGCAATTTAATCGGTAGTGTAATCAAACCTACTGAGTCGTTGCACAGTTTTGATTATTAAATGACAACTTTCACTGTGGTATGATCTGTAGTTACTGCTGGATCAGCCTGGGTGTAATGATTGTTGTAGTGATCACCCATTAATCAGCAGGTCAGCAAATGTCTTAAATGAGATGAAGACTGTCTTCTGTAGCTCCTTCCAACAACCCATCCATCCTTCAAAAGGATCACTGTAGCAGTCACTGAGTTAGACCCATGGCATGTTACATTTAACTGCATGATCACTAGTGTTTGCACTGGGCAGGAAATTCATACCCGTGTATCCAAAACATTTTACCCGTTGGGTACCAGAATACCTGACCGTAACCTAGTAATATCTGACTTCAGTGCATTGTATGCACATACAATTCAAGTACAGTATGTTGTTTTGTTATCTGGTATAGGCGCAGCTTGCCAGTGATGTACGGTGAGAGAACTGGTGATTAGTGCAGTTTAACAAAAGCGAGGTGCAGTAACAGACTAAAACAACTTCATTTCAACTTTATCATGAATGAGATGAAGGGCAAAACATTTTGTAAGATGTAATAATCGTGCCATTTCACCAAGATCAAAAGCATTAAAGCAAACCATAGAAAAACACTACCCGGGTAGTAATTTTCTACCAGGGTAGTAATATCATCAGTCAGGTACCCGGACACCTGGGTACCAGGTGCAAGCATCAATGATCACACTGCCATTTTGGTGATCACGATCAGCTCAATGTCAGGTTAAGGTGAAATATGAAATTGAAACATTTTCTGAAAGCATTGCAAAAAGAGTTCCATAGTCAAGGCAGATATGCATAAAAGTAGATGGAACCTTTTGCTCAAAATTTAATCACCTGTTGATCATACCTTTTGGCAGGGTTACTGAAATCCTAGAGTTAAACCACAATCAAGTTTATTACCTTTCACTTGAGTTGGACCTGGAGCATGTTTTTATAAGCACTACACACATCCTCAAGTGTAAACAGCCTATAAGTTGATCTGTTAAGGGATGTACTAGGATGTGATGAAATATTGTACATCAAAGGCTGGCAAACCATTTAGTATGAGCTCTTTGAAATTATTATTTTTTTTGGGGGGGGGGGGGAGAGTTGCATAAGATAATGATTGATGATGATATTTTTTGTGAGGGAGAGAGGGAAGGGATGGTTATAGCAGGCCTTGACCTATATTCTTTGATTCTCTTTATTCTCCCTAAATTCATGTTTCCTTCAGACTTATCTGTAAGCCTAACAAGAGTCTTTACTACATTCAGTCTGAACTTGAACCAGTAACGTGTGTGAGTGCAGAATGATTTTGAATTTATTTTTAGATAGATTTAATGTTGAAAGTGACTCCAAGGTAAATATTTACAGGCCTGCATCAGTTTACTTGATGTCTGAAATCAATATTATCCCCAAAAATGTTTTTGTAAAGGGTATTGTAAAGTCTAAAGGATGTTTTGGTAGATATGGTCTGTACCAACACAGGAAGGTCCTAAATAATTACAGCAGACTGTAAATGGTGCTCTCTAGCGTCAAAGACAGCTGTATAAAAACTGTGAGTGGACGTAGAGGAAGAAGGAGCTTGGTATGTTTTATGACTAACCCTGAAATTTAAGGGCTTATCTTTTTGAGTCTTTTCAAGTTACCCACAATATCAAGTTTAGCTGAGAGGCTTTGGGGCACAAATTTGTACCCTTCGCTAAAACAACCACCACATCCAAATCCTGTTGGTAATCATCCATCATGGCTTTATCAAAATCAATAGTTAGTTAAAGTTGCTATTAGTGCCAGCCCTCTGATATAGTATCCATGTTGAGGCCTTGATAATGACTTGAAGTTATTGTGACATACCACCAAAGAGGAGGTGTGGTTTTAGTTTGCAGTTGAAGAGATCTTTAAAAAAAAAGTTCAATTGGAATTATTTTCTTTTACCGTTCTCAAAACAATCAGCCTTCCTCTTCAAAGTTTGACCGTTTCTGCAAAAATAGTGATGTGGAGTGCTGCACAGTGTCAGCATTTCTTTTGTTAACTCTATATTATCTCTTAATTACTCATCAGATAGGTAGTTTAGCCCTTAGGGGATACCAGTGCTGCAGCCGTCCTTGAAATGAAGGACAAAGTTGCATATTTAGCTCATCTTTATTCATGATATAGCCGAAATGTAAAAATAGAAATTGCTCTGTAAAGTGGTCAATATCTTTTGATGGATTTTTAAGTGAATTTTGTAGGTTTCTAATGAATTTTGCATCAAATAGCCAAGTGTTGAATTTTTCATGTCACCAGACCTTTAAAGGAGAGGTTGTTAGTAGTTAGAAAAGGAAATCAACAAATAGAAGATGCTGTTGTTGATAGGTTTGATAATATGAAGGAAAACACAGATTGAATGTGAGTTGAGCATCATCACTCAACATACAAAGAGGATGCTGCAAGTGAACCCTGATACAAAAGCTTTCTCCTCAAAAATAGGTAAAAGAGCAGTACTAATTCCCAAGGGAGAAAATCTGACCCACAAAGAAGAACAGATTAGGCTGTACAAGTTTTGATATACCCTCTACCCTGTCTTAATACCTCTCAATCCAAGTCTGTTAGGTGAACTTGAAAGTTGAAACCCATCTGTCAATAAGGCTTGTCTGTTGAATGTCATTGTGACAAACAACCATTGATGATAAATAACAGGCTACCTAATAATTCAGTTCTTTTAACCATGGATTCTTGAAGCAGAAAGATGAAATGTGATGGGGTGACTTCTCTGTGGTCTTGCCACTGCAGGTGTGGAATTTGTGTGGATTACAATAGGCTTCTTTCTGTGCCCTCACTGAACTTTGCCCCCTGACATTGTACAATATCATCAAATAAGTTCTAAATATCTAATATACAACATCTGAAAGGTTGGTATTAATGTATGAAAGTGGGAAATAGAGTTACCTAGAATGCACCAGGGCATATTAGTATTAAGTGAATAGGCCTACACTGTAGACGTTTTGAGGCCTTTTTTTGCAAATACTGGTTGAATGTCTGGAAACGTGCTGGTTGTTGTTTGAATAATTTATGAAGTCATCAGTATTACTGCTGTTTCTCTACTTAGAGCGCTTGGTATCACTAGCCACAAATTTCATGTCTCCCAGAGGACAATAAAGGGATAAGGTAATTTTCAAACTTCTGTGGTTTAATATTAGAATGTTAAAGGCATAGATAGTTGTGAGACATGATTGAAGAGTAAACAGGAGCCAAGGAAGTAATGGGAGGACGACATGGGACATAGAATTAAGAAAGATTGTGTTAATAATTCTGGCCGACTGGAGTATTCAGTCCTGTCATGTTGCAGCATCATGTTGGGAACTAATTAATGCGATAGCTATAGCATTACTGTAATATGTGTAGGATTGTGATTTGACTACAGTTTTGAAAAATTTAATGCCAACTCCTATCCCTACCCTGACGTGGAATTTCTGTGTTAACTTCCGTCCCTTGGATAATGACAAGAATATCCTACTAACTTAAAGCAGAACTTTGTTATACATTGATAGGTTTGCATAGCTGTCTGTGTAGTGCACCCTTGTATCAATATGATACTTCAGTTGGTTTATAAATTCAGGAATAAGTGAGCAAGCTACTTCTACCAGGGAGTTACTACTCAGAGTTGCAATTCCCGCTTCTACTTTGCAGGCCTGTGTGTTGTTGTTTTCATTGACCGTCTCTCCTGATTTACTTGAAACCTTACTTGTCACAGATTGAATGACTAGACCTCAAAAGATCTTGTCCTCCAAGACAAACCTCATAATTTCCTAAAGCACTCTTCACTTGATTTATTTTTTGGGCAAAGTTTTGTAGACAAGTGAACCGCCTACTTTTTGTTTCCAATAAAGTGGCAGTAGCCATGGTAGTGATCATTTACTCTTAAGTCCCAAATATTTTATGGTTTATTTGGACAGCTTTCATCTTGTAGATCTATGCCATTATAAACTTTCAACCTAGTACTTTCCCTGCATGGTACTACTCACTTTAATGATGGTAATTTAATGACCATTTCTTGTGTTAATGACTATTTCTTCTGTTAAAAAATTCTATAGACTCTGTTATCTATTAAGTTCATTGGCAGGTTATCCTCTGCTGATAGCATTCAGTCATACCATATTGAATCTTTGGACTTTAAACTAACACCAGGTAGAATCAACAGGTTTAGACAAAGCAGAACACTTAAGTGGATGTCAGTATAGGCCCACATGTGATAAATCTAATCATAAAGGTAATCAAAGCTTAAAACATTGTCAGGTGTCTTGTTCCACAAATCTACAGTATTCCTCTACAGTAGTACTGTACTGTAGTTCGTGTAAATGATTTGTTAAGTCTATTTTGCTCCTGAATTACCTCCTATTTACATATGTATACCATTATTGTGAAAGGGAGTATCTAAATTTCATATATCTACATCGCCCTTCCTCACCTCCTATTCACATACAGTATGTAATCCTCATTTACCCGCAGTTATGCGCGATGAAAATATAGCCCACAGCCCACCAATGTAGAGAGCCCACTGCTCTACTCATTCTTCACTTTTTGAGGGGGGGGGAGGGGTTGGAGATTCCCAAACCAGGGAGTTCTGGTTAAATCATATTTGTGTATATGATGTGTAGTTTGTGGTGTAATAAGTTTGGGCAGTTTCATGTGTTCAAGTTGTATCAGAATTATTTCATATCTCCAGAAATTTTAGAACAATATATTGTAGCCTGGAATTTTCCTAAACTGTTATGAAATAGTCGTTATTGCCCATGCATAATGTTTTAGTTACATTCAGGAATTTGTCTTTGAATTTTTTTACCGTTTTACATGGAAGTCAAATTTTCAAATAGGAAGTCATTGTTTGTTACGCATAGCTGTGTGTCTCTGCATTTCTCAGAATGTGTAAGCTCCCCCTTCGGGTCAATAAAGCACATGCCACTTTTAGTCGTAAATCAATTCCTCATTGCTTACATCTCTCACAACTGTGGGGGACAAGCATGATTGCTTTAATAATGAATGAAAGTGTCCTTTTTACAATTATGATGAGATAATTTGTTTCTCAGAAGCACTGGAGTATCTGTAGGTTAAGCTTGCCTTTTACAGAGTTTATAGAGCCAGTCTGTAAGTGGCAAGAATGTACAGTTGGAGGGTTCGAAGAAAGCTTAGCCCGCAGAGGAAAGGAAATTTAAGGTGCAATCTATGAACTACTGTGAATGAACAAGATAAGAGGATGAATTCATAACGTTTTCGAATAAAACATTCTCGGGGCATACTGCAGTGTTTATTAGCACATTCATTTTAGAAAATAACTTTCTTTTTATAAATGATGTGACTGCTGTCACTGGTTTCAAATGTCACTGTTGGAGCCACCTTCAGACATTTGGCAGTGTAAGCATTAAGTGTAATGCATGTGAAAAGATTTTGTAAATGCACATAAGATTGTTGTAGTGACCATGGAAGGAGAGAAGTCAGACATTCATTATTCATAGGTTCTTGGAGGTATTTAATAACATGCTCTCAGGGAGAAATGGCTTGGAGCATGAATTTCTGCTTAAAGGGAAAAAATTAGGATTGCCTCACAAGCTGTTATTAAAAGCTTGAGTTGTTGGGTTTAGGAAGACAAATACTTCAGTTATGGCCATATGAAGGATGGCTCTGTGATGGTTCATTAGTTATAACCCAGAGGAATTGTTTCAAGGTAACTAGTGATGGAGGCTTCCTGTAATTGCAGCAGGAGAAAAATGAGATGAGAGAATGTATGAAACAGGATAAAAGGTGTAGACTTATATTAAAGTCATGGAGGGGGGGGGGGGAGAATTTTCTGAATAAGACATCTTGTGGCTATGTGCTCGCCACTTTAATTTCACAGTATTTTAAGAAGGTTCTGTTCTCCTTCATGTCAAATGATTTGTGATTTTGTGTATTGACCTACTGGTTGAAGGGTTGTCTGTTTCTGAAGTTTTGTCTTTGAAGTTGATTTGAAGGTGTTCCTTGAAGAACAAAATCGTTAAATTGCCTTGAAATGCTGAGGAATCTTGATGGATTTAATGTCATTAAAAGCTTTCAGAAGGGCAAGGTTTTTCTGTTTCTGGATAAGTGATTCTAGAAATTTTAAGGGAGCAGTCTTTTGTAGATGGGTTGTGAACTTGTTAAAGATGTACTCTCTGGTGGCATTGTACATTTAATTTTTTTCCCCTGTTTCATCTGCAGTGGTAAATTCTCTTCTCAAAGGGGAGAATGTGGGAATCACTTCAAGACGCAGAGCAGCAGCAGTTACTGCCAACAATAACTCTCAAGCATCCTCTGTGGTAAGTTGCTTGAAATATGAAGAAACTTGAGTGTTTAAAGACATTTAATTTTATATTTCTGTTGTAGGTTTTGTGGTTTTGTCCCAGCAATTCCTTTCAACTTCATAATATAGTCGAGCTTCACCCCTGGCCTCCAACAGAAAAAACCCCCCCCTCCCCCTGTCCTCTTCTAACTTGCCAAGTCAGAGGCTTCGACGTGTAGTTTTTGTTCTGGTTTTTTTCCTTTAGATAGGATTGAAGGATTACCTGATTTAGCAGTATATGAAAATTAATAGGTCAGTATCAGGGCTCTTAGATTCCCAAATCGAAGTGTTTTGCAAAGTACATAAGTCAAATAATGTAGTGGCTTGAAGTAGTATTATCAAGGACCAGATAATTCCTTGACCCTCACCCCACCCTCCTGGTTCTGAACCCCCACTTGTCCATCGAAGTGGTCACATTTTTCTGTGCTCCACACTTGGTGCTACTACTGCTCGTTATATGCATAGTGAATGATATGCTATGTTTGGCAGTTTGTAAATGTTGTTCTATATTTACATGTAAGTTTTCATCACCCATCCATCTTGTTTCTCATCAGTCTACATTTTCAAGGTCAATGAACTCTGGTCATCCTCCTACTACATCATCTATGAACTACCAACAGTTACCCCAGGCACCCAAGAAGAAGAGGACCAAAGGTGTTAATGAAAATGCTCAAGATTCTGAGAAGGAAGTGGTAAAAGACAAAAGCACAAAGCAGGGTAAGTCATTCATTTAATCATTCTAGAAACAGGTTTCATTCTTTAGATGGGGATTCAGGTGTGTTTAGCAGCAGTGATTTGCAAGTCTACAGTGTGTTGGAGATAGGTAAACATAATGTACATCGCCCCTCATCAAAGCAAAGTAAAAAAAAAAAAGCAAAGTCGGCTTGTTAACTGGTCCCCCCGAAGGCGCTTCAGTCCGGCGCGCAACTGACTTCGTCGGCTGGGCAACTGATTTTAGTGGCAAGCCTATGCCAAGTGGGAGGAAAGCCGGAGAACCCGGAGAAAAACCCACGTACATCGAGCGGGA
>WURT03159432.1:0-10766 GCA_009936505.3 Holothuria glaberrima | reverse complement strand
CAATGATTTTAAACAGGAACATTATGAAAATACTTGTGAGAGAAATAAGAGGAGATCTGTAAGATTTAGCAAATTTTAGAAAATCAACTTGGAGGGACTGCCTTTTCCCTTTTAGGTAGCCCTTGAACTGTTGAATCGCCAAAAATAGCCGTGGGTGAATAAATTCCAAGTTAAAGATTGCACTAATTGTTATTTATTCAAATTATGCCCTCCAAATATGAGCCTATCAGATTGGTCAGTGAAGACTTTGCAGATCAGTAAAAAGTACTAGGCCTATGTAGCCTGCATTAAACAGGAACAGGGATCCACAACAAGATGTGGCCTTTGCAACTTTTTAAACGTTTAGTGCTCAAATTTTGTGAACAAGAGAGCCAAATACAAAAATTAATTCTGGCGTAAAAGCTAAACGTCCTAGTACCTAGAAAACTTCTGGGACAGAGCTACAGTAGCCTGAGTTTGAATTGCTCGTGGCGATATTGTCTCACACAATCAGTGGCGGCACCAAGGAGGAGGAGGGCATTTTCCATTATGAAAACCTTTTTTCCCCCAGATCCCCCCCCCCCCACTCAGCTCCTGAAGTATTCTGGCCCGACAGAAAAATAGCCTAATACATTAAAATGATTTTGAATCTTTGCATTGGATGATGTATTATGAAAAAAAATATACCTATCCTGAAACTTAATTTTCACCCAGAGATATGCTAAAACCTCAGAGCGTCCGGGGCTTCCCCCCCTAGACCCCCACCAGGGGCCTAAGGCATGTGACTGGACCTCACCCACTTAATAGTTTAGAGGTCTGACGGGCGGAGTAGCCTAATACATTAAAATTATTTGAAATCTTTGCATTGGATGGTGCAAAATGAACAAAAACATACATATCCTGAGACTTAATATTTCACCCAGAGATACGCTAATACCTCAGAGCTTCTGGGGCCTTCACCCCTGACCCCCACCGGGGTTGTGCCCATGGACCCCACCCGCTAATGCTCGTGCTTCGTGCTCGATTTTGCGCAACGCATGAAAATGTTTTGGCCCCCAATACCCAGGTAACATACCCATATGGAATCCTTAGGGGTCCAGAATATGGGGCCCATATGATTTTGCACCCAAGATTCTTAAGGAGCTCATTTGAGCCAGCCCATATGGGATAGTTGTGAGGCCTATGTGGGTAACCAGAACTATCCCATATGGGCATATGGGTTGGCCCATATTGGCCCCTTGCGAATCTTGAGTGCAAAATTTAATGAGCCCCCATATGGTGCCCATACGGGTTTGCTACCAGGACACTTTCTTTTGCCCTTCATTTGCCCCGCTTTTCAAATCCTGGTGCCGCCACTGCACACAGTGTGTGTGAGATTATTTGCAACTTAATGCACAAGTCACTGTTGACACACCCGAGTGAAACTGTATTGTTTAAATGAATGTCAATGAAAGTGCAGTTATCACCTATATTTAGAACTGTGGGCTTACTCCGAAATATATTTTGGCAGAGAGTTGCTAGCAACCCAAGTGACCGTTGACTTCCACCAAAAACGGTAAGCATCATTTACTGGACATGGGCCATCCACATGCCAAGTATGAGATTCCTAACAGTTACCCTTCATCTGATATTGTGTTTACAAGATTTTCACAGTTTGACCTCTGGTGACCCCAAATGAATTGACCTCCACCAAAACATTAAGGCTCATCTACTGAATATGGGTCATTCACAGGCCATGTATGAGATCCTTCACAGTTACAACCCTTCTTTAGATACCTTGTTTGCAAGCAAATCATCCCACACACACAAACACACACATGCACACACATACAAAGGGACATCATAGCAAAGATTCCTTTTGCCTTCGGCAAGGAATCAAAAAGGCACTAGACAGAAGTGGGCATTCTTACTTTAGAGACCCACAAACAGTTGGGCCTTAGTATTAAACACCGATTTAAGCTGAAAAACCTTTGGGAGACAACACTCCCCCCCCCCCCCCCCCAAAAAAAAAAAAAAAACACACACACCACTACCGAGCAACAATCACCTCGCAGCCGCCAATGTGCCATAGTCACTTTGATAAGTTATCAGCAGCCAGTACAAGAAATATACTACAAATAATCAATGTGAAATTATTTGCGACTGTATTGTTCGATAATTATTTCAGGTTCAATGGTATACATGCTTAAGGCCTACATATACTGAAAAAAGGAGAACCCGCGAGAATATGTCGCGTAAAGTGGGGATCAACATATACTTTCAGATGAAACACAGGGCGGAATAGTTGTCTTCGATTTGTACATAACTGACATATGTCTCTACAAAGCAAAAACATACATTAGTTTAATTTCACTGGGTAATGAGATTCCTAAACTATGTGATATTGCATTATCGAGGTTCGGAAATTTACAAAAACACAACAAATCTCGTGAAATCTGTTTTAACCAATTTGCACTGCATGAGACTAAAAATGCAGTCACCTCAATTTGAATCACTATAGCCTGGCATCCTAATTCATGAATGGCTCTTCTAAATCATGTGACAGTATTTAAGTTTCTGCATTACTAAATTTATGCAGAATTGTTCCTTGGTTTACCATTTACATCGATTCTATGTTCGGAAACATCATATTAAAGACGCTTGAATCTGCATTCGAAGAAATTTGTAAAATTTATCTGGGACTTCACAATTAATTTGCGGATGACTGCATTTTCCCTTTAAAATATGAATAAGAAACTGAGCACTTGATAGATCTAACTACTGACAAAGCTCAAGACTGCATAAGATGAAAGAACCGTGAGGTTACTACTTGCAATGAAGGTTTTTTTTTACTTAACATTGACTACGTCCACCTGAAATCCTTGAAGTTACTTAAAGTTTAGATCCTTAACTTAGATTGGACCGTTGAAATAAATGGTAACAACGAACTGGATAAAATGAAGTGGCTGTTTTATTTTAATCTTATGAACGATACAATCGACTCCAAAAACATGGGAGGTCTTTACATAAATTCTAGGAGAGGCTTAGTTAAAACCTTTACTGTAGTGATCTGGCTAACGGATATCGAAGGAACGTGTTTTAAGCTAATTCGTAGACAAAAACAACCTAATTAGATGAGTCCACCCAAACAATTTGATTCGTGTGAAACATACTACAAGGTCCCGATACAAAATTCACTCATGTGAAAACAAGTACGTGACAGTAAGGAGCGTCATCTAACTCAACTTTACATTACCAACGGAAACTTGTTGACTTAAACAGAAATTTATGGACGGACACAGAATGTATTTAAACACCACTAACTGCATTTGTTGATACAGCGAAATGACAATGGTGCTAGGGTGCTGGGTCCTGTTATACCATGGTTCAACAATTTTCTATACCAATATAATATGTACCGTACATATTCTCTTCTCGTGTGTGGTAGCATCCATATATAATCCATGCCACAATTCAGAAGTGTAGATGAAGGCTCTTTTTACCCAAACAGTAAAATTCTCCCTACTAAGTTTACTTTTCTCCTCCAATTTACACCTCCAGGACAGAGGAACACTACCTAGCCTGCACCGAGTTTAATTTGCTAGAGGCCATATTTACTGATGCTTGATTGGGAACACAACTGACTCTGCAAGTCATTGTTGACCAACCAGACGAAGCTATATCGTCTGAATGAATGTCAAAGTGCAGTCGTTGACCATTTTAGAACTCAAGGGCTATTCCTAAATCTGTTTGGGCAGGGAGTAGCTAGAAACTCCCTGGTTTCGGGGATGCCATATGCCCTTTAATATGTCAGTTTTTCTATGGAAATAAAGATATGTCCACCAAAAGTTCTATTACAAGTAGTGAAAAGTGGGAGGCGCCTACCAGGAAAGTCTTGAAAATCATAACCTCACCATTTTTGTTGTGACACCAGTATTGGCTTTCTCTTCTTTTAATTTCATACCTTTTTTGTTGATCCAAGACAAAAAACCTTCATATCAAAAGCCAATTAAAGCATCTCATTTCCTTAATAAAGTTAATGTTTAGTGAGTGAAAAATGAAGCATACATACTCTTATCTGAAAAACATGTGTAAAAAGGTGACATCCCTAACACCCACATTTTACCTTAAATCCCCTAGCACATTGCTCAATTTAGTGCAAAAGTGAGAAAATCTCTTAATCCTACAAAATGTTCTTATCATCTTCATTACAACTGCAATAGCTGATACAGTGAGAATACAAAATGAAATGGTAAGAGGTGGTCAATTAACAGAATTACCAGTATTATGTCAAAAGCTTCTTCCAAGCTAACAAATTACCCACATTTCATCATCCCACAGCATTTTGAGCACAATTAAACACAAATTTTTCAAATTCATCATTTTCATTCAATTCTTTAAAAATACCTTTTATATAAACACCACAAGTAAAAGTAAAACAACTGGGATAAATCAGCATGCAAGTTACGAAATACTTCCAGGAATGTTTTGTACTAATCTGTGGATTGTATGCTCTTGGATAGAGCCCTACCAGTATCCCAGCAGAAGCAAAAGTATCTTTGTTTTCTATTATAACTACACAATGGAAGTTACAAAATGCAGGATACAGTCAATGAAGTCCTTGCAGTCATTTCATCACAAATTTATCCAGATACCAAAAATTAAAATGCTCTCAGGTAACATCCTGTGAAAAAATAATAAAATGGCATCCAATTGTCCTTTCTCTGAAATTCAAACTTATTTGTGTCATATCCATGTCCAAGTCTTTCTCACAGTGTTTTCAGAGTTTCAATTTACAAACACCCTGGAAGTGGTCACTGGGTGTTATCAGAAGTTAACACTATGCTCTTGAGGAAGATGAAGACACTAGACCCCAACAATGCTATCTTTTCCTCAAAAAGTCAGCAAAACAAAAATGTATGTAATTCACAATATTCATGATTAAATTTACACTTGCGGCTATTAATGTTCTTCTCCATGAATCCAAGGATTACGACCAATGTTCATGTCACAAATTTAGCACTCATCTGGGTACACAGTAGATATTTGTATAAGCGCTACTGGGGTTACAGGCGAGAAACACTCCAACTAACAGATTGGTACAAGATAAAGGAATGTGCCTCATTGTCTATCCCATTCAATTCTTTTTCATTACTGTTCTTCTACAAAAAGATATATTGTCCCATCCCCCTCTTCAGCTGGTTCTTCACCTTGTTCAACCTGCTCCTGGCTGGTTCCATCGTGAGTTGACCCATTATGGCCCTGAGCTTCTTCTACTTTTGTCTGCACAATTTTCTCATGGCCTTGTTGGTCACTTTGTTCCTGCATAATCTGCATTCCTATACTGTTCTTGCTGTCAGCTGCTCCCTCACCTGCATCAGCTGTGGTGATTGCTTGTATGGCTTTGGTGTCTTCCATGGTTGACTGGTCCATTTGTAGCTTGGGGCTGTCTTCTTCATGAACCTGCATGATAAGTTGTCCTGTTTCTTGTTCTCCACCATCTCCTTGAACAATGGTTCCATTTACAATCTGGAGAGCACCTTCTCCACTCTGGCTTTCTTCTGCTTCTGAAACAGACAAAATTGTGACTGGAACTGTGCCGTCCACGGTCTGCATAATCTGGACAGTGCCCTCCATGCCCTGCTGCATTGAAACTTGCACTGGTGTGCCATCCACTGTAAGAGTAGTGCTGTCCCCTAAACTTTCTTCAGGTAGCAACATCCTCTGACGCCTTGTGGTGGGCCGAGATGGAGATACCTCAGATGCTTTCCGCTTCACTCCTGAGGTGTGAATCTGGATGTGGCTCATCAGTTCCTGTCTCTTCCAGAAGGTCTCCTGGCACTCACCACACTTAAAGACTTTGGACACTTTATGGACCTTCAGATGTTGTGTGTGGGCATATCTGTCTGCAAACTCTTCTGGGCACATTTTGCACTTGATGGGTGGGTTACACACAGTGTGCATTGTCTTGATGTGAGCCTTCATATCGGTCAACCGGCCAAAAGATGTATCACACTGATCACATTTAAAACAAGGCCTGTCCTCTCGATGTTTCCACATGTGCTCCTTCAGACACGTCTTCTGTGAGTATGCCTGGTCACAGTCAGGACACTTAAAGGGACGTTCCCCTGTGTGAACCCTCATGTGACGTTTCAATTTATAGTTATCAGTGCTGGAATAATCACACAAAGTGCACTTATAGGGCTTTTCTCCAGTGTGGGATCTCATATGACGCTTAATTTTACTGGCTTCAACACTCTCATAATCACACAGGGGACATTTATGAGGCTTCTCATGCGTGTGGATGTATTTCATGTGACGGCCCAACTCTCCTGATGTCCCAAAAGCCTTTGGACATAGCTCGCACTTGTAAGGCTTTGTGCCTGTATGTGTGTTGATGTGATTTCGAAGCAAGGTTGAAGTACGAAAGATTCGACCACACAAGTGACATTCATGCACCTTCGGTTTTCTGCCAACAGGCCCACCCTTTTTCTTGGTACCCTGCTGGTTAAGGTGACCATCATCAAACTTTGGGACCACATAACGTGTCTTTTTTCTAGTAGTATCAACAGTAGGTTTCTCTTCCGCTTTCACAATGGAAGTTTTAAAGGGGGCTGTGTCGTCATCCCCAGCATAAAAATCATAAACTGATGATTCTGCATCCATTGAGGGCCCAGCCTCCATGCTAACCTTCTTGCTGGTTGGCATCTCCTGGACTATAACAATCTGTGTATCTTCCTGCTTCACAGAAACACCTGGCTCGGAGTCATCCTGCTTCATGTCACCATCTTGTTCATCAACCATCTGAAGCTGGAGCTGTCCATCATCCCCTTGATGAGAGAGGATAATCTGACCCTGACCAGCTGGGTCAGACCCAAGTTGCACAGCCTGTCCAGGGGTCCCAGTATCATCTACTGTTTGTATGATTGTGTACATCTGTGTACCACCCTCAACACCAGTATCCTGAAAGAACAAAACAAAGCCACCTTTTACAGCACACTGAAAGCAACTGGAAACCTGTGTTTTTTGACAGAGTGCTTTTCACATATTCATAAAATCCACTCTTGCCATGTCATAATGTTCCAGGCAGGGGTTTTAAGGTGTTTCTGGCCATGGGCGACTTTTATATGATTGTGTGCAGGATCTGCACAAATACCACTTACAAGCTCTATGTGATGGGCCATCCATAATTACAAACATATCACTTCTGAAGTACTCCACTTACCAACATTCAATCTTTTAAAGTATGCACTGGAAGGCAATGTAGATGTGGAGAAGTACTCTTTGTACACTTGTGAAAATACAGTAATTATGGAGCACCCCCAATGCTAACATATTTCGACTACTTACAACATGCACAAGGATGACATGCTTCCATACAAACCCACTGCATCTAAAATTGCCTACAAAACATATATTCGATCTAAAAAAGCTTTGAGAATGTACAAAATTTTAGTTCATGTTCCCTCATTTAGATGTGTACAAAGGAGACAGAAATTTTGAGTAGACCACAACTTATGGTAAAAGCGTCAGGAAGGACTCCAGTTTATACTTTTGTGTTTCATTTTGTTCTTCTTTTATACAATTACTTTTCACAGATTTGTCTGAATCGTATGTTCAACCTAATGTGGAAGGTGTCATTCAAAGCTGATATCAATCTACCAAACTTAAAACTTGTGCCTTTCAGTTTTTGAAGAGTTGGAAAGTATAGATACAACATAAAGTTATCACAGAGTGACACATGAAAAACATGATGTTTCAACGAGTATGGAAAAGAACTTACATGATGCTTAGTTGTTAAACCACTGTCTAGATTATTTTTTATTCTTGACCAGTTTGAAAGCTGAGAATGGCATGTAAAGATTTGTAAAGCCTGTTGCAGATGTGACTGCCCAAATGTACTGCTCCAAGAATTATATGAGAGTCAATTAATGTTGGATAACCTTAAACATGGAATTACTTAAGTTACCTGTTGCACAGCTATTGATCCATCTTGAGATACTGGTACAAGTTGAGGTAGGTTAGAAGTTTGGTAAACAATGTTATTGTTGCCAACAAGGTTTACAGGTGCACCTGAAAAGAATCACAGAACTCTTTACTAAAGGACTCTCTTGAAACAGTCAAGTATGTTCAAAAACAGACTTAGTAAACTGTGACAAACATGTGCCATTACAGGGCTACATCTTGAACTGAGCATCAGATATTGACCCTCTTCCTTATATCTTACATGCAGGTGACCTGATATTGAGCATTCAAAGATTTCAAATAAAACTGGGAGTTTTGATAAAAAAAGAACTAAGTGATTCCAGAATTTTTCACAGGAAATGTTCAGATGTAAGATAAAGTGCCAAATGTTTAATTGGGGATGCTTTTGCTTGTGAGTTAGGGATTAAAATGTTTAGTGTTGGGTTTTACCTATGAGACAGACTTCAACTTATCTGTTACTCTAGGAAAAAATATTTGATTTTCCTTTAGCAGTTACAACCATTTTTACATGTTTCACTATAGGTGTATTTTTTTCCATTAATGGAGTATTTTTTTTCCATTAATGGAGTATTTTGTCCATACTAATAATACAAAAACACACTGAAATTTTACAAAATAATTTGTTAATGAAGAATTATTGTCCACTCTTTAAAATTCTGGTGACATGTCAGCAAATAGACTTGATTTGACTTGGCAATTATGAAGTAGGATTTCACAAGGAAAGATCTGTTGAAATTATTTCAATATCTTTTATGGTACCCAAGATAGAACTCTTCATAAAACATTTCTTAAGTAACTCATTGCCCATGCAAAAATAATAATTACCCTTTAATCACTTATCAGAGAGTTTACAGTCTAGTAAGTGATACTAATAGTTTTCAAGGAAACAAGTTTAACTTTCAAAATAAATCCCTCAGGACATATATATTTTTACAACTTTCCTTGAAATTAAGGCTAAAAAACAAAGGATAACATTAGCCATATTTACCCTGTTCCTATCTCAAAATCACAAATCTGCATACTTAGGTAGTGTCCATTCACAATAAAAGTACGAAATAGAAAGTAACGTGTAAAATAATCAACTTTTGATGGATTGTGATGGGAATTGTGACTACTGTCTAGAAATTTAATACTTTTTACACCAAATATCTAACTATGTCATTTTCATGCCACCAGACCTTAAAGATATTTGTTTTTAAGTTTTAACTGTATGACTGCGCTTTTATTTCCTACCAAGACTGCAGTCAGAAGATACAACCACATCACATGTTACCACTTTTAATAAAACAGAGTAACAAAAGCATTCAACAAACTGCAAATCCTGGCCATTTTCTTTTGTTTTGATAAATCTGCATTTGAATATGACTCACAGATAAAGCCTAGCAACAAACTGTTGGCAATTCATGATCATTTCAAGGGGCAAACCACTTTTGTTTACCTTTCTTTTTTGTTTACGTTTTCTTTCCATACAATGATACGTCTAGTTAGCACCAAAAAGTCAACAATACTTTTCTTCAACATATATATCATCGTAATAAAGGTGGCAAAACTCAGTGTTGTAATTACTAGTAAATGGCCCTGACCTGAGTTTCACTCCAGTCTTACCATCTCGCAGTTCTTACTAAATCCATCTATATGCTAAATATGAAAACTATTCAAGTTCATAACTGTCACAGGTGGGGAACTGTAAAGGCCAAAGTTCGAAGTGTTCTTAAGGGATGGCCCCTGGATACGACAACACCAATAACAACTTAACACCAATTGGCTTTGTACACATTTTAATCTTGATCTTGCGTACTTTGATTTATAGGCACACAAAACATACTTTCATTTTTCGTACATACATAAAAACTTACATAACTACATTAATATAAATATAAAACAAAATCAAACCGTCTGTTGGTTGAGTACTCTTGCTACAGGTTTAAATCCTTTCGCATATGGTATTACTTCCCTTCATATGTCAGGAGTAAGTAATTTATTTCTTTTAATTTTTATCTAAATGTGTTAACATACCTATTTTTTTTTCATTTCAAAATTCTTATCAAACAACAGAAACATTTTTTGACATACATTTACTATTTGCCCAATTTGTTATTTACCTGACAGAGAGATGGATGTCACCCCTTGAGCATCCAATGGAACAGAACCATCTTCCTGCATCTGCACCATGAGTACTTGTTGCTGTTGGCTACCATTACTGCCATCATCTGCCTGGGTTACCATAACTACCTGCTGTTCTCCATTACCAGGCTGAAGCGTTCCAATCTCTTCAAAGCAAAATATTTCACAAATATCAGTTGAAATCTAAGCTAGTTAATAGTCAAATTGTATGTTGCATCACTTTTCTTTGCATCATTTGTAACTTCATATATCCACTGTAATACTATAATTCATCATGCATGTGTGCTTTTGGAATAATTCTGAGACTAAATGATACAAGGTAAGCAAACACTGAGCACTCTGCCACCTTCCATTTATACCTTTCTAGTGAGGGTCTTTCAGATGCAACCAGCCAAACTGATTTTCAAGTGGCATATAAAAGGCCATATATGCAAATTTGTAGAACTTTCAGATAGCCAACATACATGTAAAGAACATATTTACATGAATTGTAAAGGAGTAAACCCTACATATAGGAAATCTTGCAATGCAAATCACTCAATTGGTATGGAAAATCAGAAAAATTAAAATATCTCCAAGCATTCATAACTAAACCAGAATGCAAAATGCATTGAGGCTTCAATGATGCATACTGTATGTTTTATTCGCAATAATGCCATGTTATCACATCTTTTTTAGTCACTGGTAAAATGCTATCT
>WURT03159421.1:0-10767 GCA_009936505.3 Holothuria glaberrima | reverse complement strand
ATATCCTCAACTAAGGCTGTTTGATTATGATCTCATTCCAAACTAGCAGCCACATGTGAACAGATGCATACAGCAGTAAGGGAAAAGACTTTGTGAAAGGGACTTGAATGTTGTGAAACTTCATTTTCTTCATTAATCCATTTTGTGTTTTTTTTTTTAACTCTAAAAGGGCAACTTTGAGCTTTGAGGAACAAATTATGAAAAAGGACAAGAGACTGAGTGAATTAGACATCAACCTCAGTAAGGAATGTGAGCATGTTAAAGAACTCTTGAAGAAAAAGGAAGCATTAGAGGGCAGTGTTGAAGAACTGAAAAATGAATTGGCTGAAGCTGAGCAAATTAAAAAGGATTTAAACACCCAGGTAGGTGTGACAATTTATAGAGCAGTAAAAACAGAAAGAAAATAAGTGTAATATTTGATGTAAAATTTTTCAGTATTAAATCCTACCAAGGTTTTTTGGGTAGAACAGGACTGTTAGATGTATTCTGGCATATTAGTTTTTAAGCAAAATTTTAACAGAGCAAGAAATTATTTTGACTCACACTATGGTGTTTTTTAAGAATGCAAACACTGCCAAGAGAAGACTTCATTTCTAGTAAAATATTTATAACTTTTGAAAATTTTCACTTTCTGGATAAGTTGTATGAATATTGGAAAAAAGAGGTGACTGCCCAGGTTGTTTAATTCAGTCACCAAGCTGTTGTACTTATTCTTTGGACTAGTGTGATGACATAATTGATATGGTGAAGGGGGAGTGATGAGGTAAGGGGGGGGGGAGAGGTGGCTGTGATGAGTGTAAGTGAGGGAAGTCCCACCTTAAAGGTGAAATGAATCTGTTTGTATAGTTCCCAAGTCAGGTAGGCAGTGGATATGGTCAAAGTCAAGCATATGTTACAGAAAGATGTAACTCAGAATAAATACATTTAAAATACTCTATAATACTTTATAATCAAAACAACATTTAACCACTGTCTTCCAGATTCAAGCTGTTTTTCTTTTTTTTTTTTTTTTTTTTTTTGCTCTAGTTGTCAGATTTGCAAGTACTCTGTCAGGAACACGAAACTTCAATAAAGGAAAAAGATGGCATCATCAAAAAGCAGAAACATGAATTGTCCAAAGTGCAGGAGATTACTACTATGATCCATCAGATGACAAAACAATCCAGTCAGTAAATCATTCAGATGCTCTCTTCATCAGCAAGGCACCAGATGTATGTGGAACTTAAAGAGGCTTCTCACTTCCTGGTGATACCACACTCTCTACATTAGCAAGGCACCAGACATTTGTGGAACTTAAAGTGGTATCCCACTTCCTGGAGATACCCACACTCTCTATATGCAATGCACCAGAAATTTGCAATACTTGTGAAGTGGCATCTGGCTTCCTGGAGACACTCTCACTCTCTACATTAGCCAGACACCAGACATCTCTGGAACTTTAAGTGGCATCCCACTTCCTGGAGATACCCACACTTGCTACATCAGCAAAGCACCAGACATCCCTGGAATTTAGAATGGCTTCTTCCTCTCTGGAGATACCCACACTCTCTATGTTAGCAAGTCACCAGACATCTGTGGAACTTATAGTGGCTTTTTGCTTCCAGGAGATACCTACATTCTCATCAGCAAGTCACCAGAGATTTGTGGAACTTTATAGTGGCTTCATGCTTCTAGGAGATAGCTACACTCTCATCAGCAAGTCACTAGACCTCAGTGGAATTAAACTGGCTTCTCCCTTCTGAAGATGACCACACTCTCTATACCAGCAAGGCACCAAAAATCTGTGGCACTTAAAGTGGCTGTATAATAATAGCAATAACATTTGTGTCAAGGCTTTGCTACACAACAATGTTGTTTATTTCAGTGTTCAAAACAAATGAAAGAGACAACAGCTCCTGGCTTTTATCAGTGCACTAAGGTTAAAGCAGGGGCATCAGTAAAAGTCAAAATTTTATGAGAGCATTTAACTCAAATTACACAGAGGGGCTGCCAAGATCATTATGGTCTCTGTATGTAAGTTTACAAGGGGCAACATAGTAATGTGAAGGGACAATATACAGCAAAAGAGAGCTGACTGCATGTGGTGAAGGAAACTTTAGGGGTATCAAAGCACTGAGAAAGGGCACAATAGCCTTTGCCCATAGTGCCTGTGATTGTCTCTTTTATTTTCATAAATACTGTTTGGTCTGAGTCACTGAATCTGTCTGGATGTAAGTTACTAGTCTCTAGCAAATTAATGAAGAAAAACATTCAAGTCTTCTTAAGCCACCTGGACATTAGTTGGAAGTTTCAAAATAGGTAAAATATTTATCTTTGTAAATAATTTTGTTTCAGAGAAGGCTTTTCTTGGTGAAAGTATTTGGCATTAATTTTGTTCCAAAAATGATCATTTTTTGCTTATTATAGTGACTCGGGCATGTAGTTTTAATTCTTCATGCAGTTTAAAGATAGACCATTAAAAGGCTGTCCTTCTTCAAAAAGTGATACCTTGAGCTTGATATGCAATTTTGTTACAGGATATGAAGGGGTAAAAAATGTAAGTTTTTTTTTTATTTTGAGTTGAACCTTTTTATCAAATGCCTTTAGAAAATGCCTATTGAAAGGGTTCTTATAGCCATAAAAAATTGGAAAATGTCCTCAATTTTAAAAAACTGGAATATTTACACCAGCAAAAAATCTTGAAACTTCAAAAAATAACCAATTAATATGGAAAATGTGAAAGTCATTCTAAGATAATATTTCATATTTTACTTTATATACATTATAGGTTGCTAGAGCTGTCAGATAGTATTCTGGAAGTTTGTGTATACTATGTGAGGATGAGGGCAGGGGAGGAGAGGGGGATGAGAGACCTTTGCATAAATTTTCTGCAGTCCTCAAACCAATTGGTGGAATTTTGGAACATTGTGCACTTTACCTCATTTTTTGTGTTATTCTCAATTGTGACAATGAATTTTACATTTATTTTAGGATCATTCTGCCTAAAATATGAAGTTTGAAATTGATAATTGCTACAATATCTCTATTGCTCATTGCATATTTTGAATTCTGTAAATATGAAGATATATTTGTATTCTGAAGGTGAAGGTTTTATTTGAAAAATAGCCAGTAATAAGGTAAAATTTGATGAAATGGTGCATACTGAGACCTCGTGAACAAATCTTCCAAAACAGAAGTGCTGACACAGAATTGCACAATTAAAAGATTATAAATTTAAGTTGTAACTGTCCTCTGATATGTAATAAAGGATTACTATTTATACTGTGCATACCTTGTTTAATACTCTGTGAGTGTGGTTTTGATGAGAAGTTTAAAATACAAATAATACATTCTGGCTTGCTTCATCAGTTTCACTTTTACTTTATTAAATACACCACAATCTTATTTATAAAATTGTGAAATTTTGTACAATTGATTTTTTTTTATTTTTGATGATTTTTGACTCCAGTGATTGTTTTTGGTTAAATTTGCTAATTTATTAAAAGAATAGTCCAAACCCAAATTTCTTTCTGATATAATACAGAGAAACTGATTCTAAGCATTCTGGTGAAATTTTCACTCAATTCCCATGGTTGGTTCTCAAGATATTAGCAACTGAAGTTATAACATTTTCTACCAGAAGTCAACTTGTAGCATACAGGTGTGATGTCATGGCTTCACTTCGAGGACCAATGTTTTGTATTTCTTTATTTTTCATCCTATTGTTTTGACCTTGGATTGGTTAGCATTGCTATCTTGCCCCTAAGGCATATAAAGTTTTAAAATTTCCACCGCTCAGGATGCATTTATGGTATGAATATTTTAGAATTTTTTTGTATAAAATTGGTAGTAACTTTTAAAGAAAAACAAAACATTGGCCTTCAATGTGAAGCTATCACATCACACCTGCTTACTTCAAGTTTACTTTTGGTAGAAAATGTGTCAACTTCAATTACTAATATCTTGAGACACAAACATGGGAAATGAATGAAACTTTCACAGAATGCTTAGAATATCTTCGTCTTTAACATATCAAACATAAATTTGGGTCTGAACTATCCTTTTAAGACATTCACATTCACCGTCAAACATACATATGTAAACTTGCTACAGTATACCTTTACAATTAAGGAATAATATGTCATTGTAAACTGACCCCCCCCCTCCTTACCTCCCCCTCCTAGGCTGACACAAACTTCTGCCCTTGGACCTGGGCCTGTTGTGTAGTGATTTTTGTTAAACTAAACTAAACCTGCTTCCCACTCAACAAGTTGTTGCTATACTCAGTACAAGCCATGTTATATTGGGTGCATTGTCCCAATTCATCACGTCATCACTGTGGATGATGTATAAACCATGAAGTTTTAACAACAATGTCACAGCATAGTTTTGTAAACAACATCCACACCTCTAGACTTATTAGTATGATCAGCCTGCACAACCAGACAATCTCCACTTTAACATGCATGCATCTATTAATGTTCAATCTAATCCAGCAATCCAGAAACTCACATTTAACAATACACATGTCATTGTGAACTGCCCCCACCCCTAAACCCAGCGATCCAAAAACTGTGTAGCTGACAACCCCCGAACAGAATATCACCTGTACACAGGTACCATCCTACCCCTTCCTGAATTTATCAATGGATCCCACAGCTTCAAAGCTGATGATAAAAAAAAGAAAACATTCATTGAAGTGATTAAATTGCATTGAAATTTTAGGTTAAAGTTATTCAGCAGTGTGTCTCATTTATAAAGCTTTCGAAACTGGAAAGACAAGAATCAAATATAATACTGTAAACTTATGAGAATATCAGAACATTTGAAATCAATTGCTCGCATTTAATATCCAAATCCATTTACCCTAAGAATATTTCCATAATTTTGTAATACTAAAATCCCACATTTTCAAATCTTTGAGACCCAAAAAAGTGACAATTTCAAATTCAGTTACCTGAAAACAGTCGAGGTTTAGCCCTAGAGAAAGGAAAGGTTGATGTAAGACACCATTGCTTCTATTTCAACAAAGAGAAGGGGTACATGGCAAGAATACACTGAACTTTTGAGAAAGGTACATCAGTTCATCAATATTGTACATTTCTAGCTACCAGGGGTGTAAATTTGGTTGAAAGTGGGAGCAGGGGAGGCATTTGGCTTGAAAGAACTAATGTCCATGGGGAGGGGTTCCCCTCTCTTCAAATTTAAACTGATTATGATTTCTGAGAAAATGATGATAGATCCTCTTTTTATGGCTTCATGTCACAAAAATTGTAGTGTGGGGGGAGAGGGGGGCAGACAAACTGCATCAGTCACCACCCTTGGAAAAGTGAGCAGGATATGAAAACCCTTCCCCCAATTAACATCCACGCTACCTTCAAATATGAATCTACCATATATAAATTGCACTGCAGAGAAAAGAGCACAAATGAAAAAAAATGAGTTGCACTATTTGGCTTCTTTCTGCAAAACAGTAATCCCATCTGCTACCATCCAACACTTGTGAGATTGTCCCTAAAGTTTAAAGTTTTACAGTGGGCAAAGATTCACATACTACCCTGTCACTAAACCACAAGATGGGTTATTGAGTAATCTGTGCAACCCACCACTTCCCTTTCTGTACTATTATCAATCTAATTAGACAATCAAGAAGTAAAGTTGATTGAACTTCCCTTAAAGTTCAATTTTAGGATTTCTAGCAGCCCCTGAAAACCTTGAAAAGTCCTTGAATTTTGTGAGACTTGAAATGTCCTTAAATTTGAAAATGCGGTCATTATGTCCAGGAACTGTCCTTGAAATAATTTTTTTATGTCTTAATTCTTTTTTTTCGTTGTTTCTTTTCTTTCTTACAAAACTCCAGACTGTATCCCTTATCTTTCAAATGAAATGTTTGCTTCTTTGTGTATTTGTAGCCAATGGAATAAGAAGAGGTTACAGCATGCTGATCCCCTCCTTCCATTCTAGAATAAATCTGTGTGACCATTACAGCAGACACCTTAAAGGGGTACAATTTTACATACAATGGGTCACAGACCCATCAAAGTAAATTTGCTGAGTCCTTAAGTAGTTTCTAAAATACCCTGGGAGTGTGATTTTAGGAACTGTTACAAACCATGAATTCATGCACAAGAAACTACCAATGTCCACCCCCTTTAAGCTGAACTTTCCAAGTAATTTCAAGTTCCCATTTGTTTTCTATATAAGAGCCATGGTAAAATGACAGCAACACTACTTTGATTTCTGACAGAACTTCAAGAAACCTCACCTAGCATCTGCAGCCTATGACCATAGTACTTCTGTGCAGACTCGACTACCTTAGACCTGTATCACAAGATTCTGAAGACAAGCATAATGTTACATTCTCTTGAAAAGCCATCTCAAATAGTGACTTCTTGAGCAAAGAATATGGCCAGTTAAGCAAAAAGTTTCTCATCTATGATTACACTGCACACATAAATGATCAAAATGTTGGGTCATGGGTTAGAATATGGTTACTTGAGCACAAAGCAAGCATACAGTTGGAACATTATTCACAGACAGTCAATAGGTAGTTTCCACTGGGAATATTCAGAGTGAAAAATTAACCCTTTTTTTCCACTAACTTAAATTATATTTTACAATGCCAATATTTTTACTAAGCCAACAGTATTACACCACTGGCAGATCCAGGGCCTTTGTTTGGGAGGGGCCAAACTGATGGCACAGTGATACGGGGGAGGGGTCTAAGGAGGGAGAGGGGTGTCGCCCTCCCCTTTGGAAAATTTCTCTATAACTGAATGCCCTCAGATGCGATTTGGTGCAACAAAAAGTGTACAATTGTGAGCAATATATTTGCCAGTAAAAGTCTCCCTATAGCAATTTATTCCTTAATTGTTCGGAAGGAAACTATTTTTTGGCCCACCTTTGGGTGGGGCCATCGCCTGTGTTGGCCCCCTTGGATACGCCAGTGGATTGCACCACTCCTCTCCAATGAACTCCCTTGTAAAAATTCCTGCTCACAAACTACAGAAAGGTGAACAAATCTTCTATTCTGCTAGGATTGAGCTACTTCACATTAGGTCATTCATAACAGAAAATAGGAAAAAGCCAAAAAAAAAAAATGGAATAGGACAGGTTCTCATCACTACAGCTTTCATTGGGTAAGGTGTAAGGTACACCTTAGTGACAAATAAGAATTTTCAAGAGACAGGCTTGAATCAAAATTTTCCCAATAAAACTTCATTCTTGCCTTTTTCAACAAAGGTGCTTTCTTTTGAGTATGTCAAGAGTTTCTCTTTCAATACCCTTGGATATATCTACATGAAAGTACACAAGACCAACCAAACATGATCCTTCACCACTCATTAAATATTAATTTTACTGTTCAAATATGTGTGATAGTTGACAAGGTACAATGGACATAAGGGATCATGTCAAGACCTCAGGCTGCAGCTGCCTCAGCTAAGCTGCAGCAGCAGCAGCAGCAGCACCATGCTCTGTTCCTACACACATAACAATGGCAAGATCAATTTAAACTTAACTTGCTATTGTAATGGGCATTGAAAGAAAACATGGATGCAGCTGCTGCAGCAGCTTGGCTTAGGCAGCTGCAGCTAAACTGTTTTGACACGGTGCCTGAGGAAGAGATCTTCAATCCTCACTTTGGCAATTGAAGTAGTTTTGCAATAATTTCAGAATAATATGGTCCATAAACAGAACGGTTGTGTCTCACAAGACGTGAAAACAATGCAGCTATCTCCAGCATTTGTCTCTGAAGGGTTTTAAGGCTGGCAGGGAGTTTTGATGCTAGGTCGGTACCTGCCGGACATGAGATGGATGTCACTAAAAACTCTTTTGCTCTAGTATCTGTGGAAAGGGTAGAAAGATCAAAAGTTAAAAGCAAGTCTTCAAGTGCAAAATATCAGAAATTATTAACTGGATAATGCAGATTATATTAATCTTTACAGGAGTAGACAGGTAAACAGATGGGTTGGTTTTGTGTAGGCAACAATTTTTAACAATTTCAAATTTAATCTATGAAAATTGGCAATTTAAACTCATTTTGAAAAGTTGAGGAATTTGTAACAAGACAAGTGATCTCTTTTCACCATGCTCTATGTATCTCTATCACCTTACAGATGACATCTGTTGGCATGAAAACTAGACCACAAGGAGGAAGGAGTTTACTAGATTCCTGGTTTTTTTCCACTCCTGGTCAATGCTGCTAGCAATACTATATACTCTATAACCATAGCATGGCAACTGTTTGTAGCTCAAAATGATCTTTGTTATATACATACCAATTAGTTTCCGGATTGATGTACTGGGTTCTCCTAAAGCAATAATTTGTGTTTTAAGTCCATCTAGTCGACTCTTCTCCATCTCTGGTAATTCATGTTCTTTCAGGCAAGCAGACACTTCACTACAAACTTGTTCAGCTATGTTAGGCAAGACCTCTTTAATATCCCTGAAAAGATAAACATTTTTTGAAGTTAAGATTTAGGTAAGAATTACTAGCAATGCTACCTTATGCATGCTTATGAACTTGTCACAATCATAATTACAGATCATTGGACAAACTCATCGTTTTCATAAATTTCCATGTTTTGGTTTTGTGCCTCAGGAAGCAGTCACTAATTCTTACAGGTAGTGCATGTGTCTCTGGATCAAAAGATAGCAAGTTTAACTCTTTCCAATGTTGCTTTGATGTTCTGTTACGCAACATTTCTCTGCTTTTGGACGAGTTCACCCAGCTTAAAATGGGCACTAGATTTGGGGGATATACGGTGATGGACTGACATCCATTCCTGGGGCAGGGGAGATGAGGCATCACACTCTCATCCACTTCATATCATGGAAGCAGTATATTTTGCTACAGTAGGCTACAATAGTCAACAGATATATGAGCCCCACCCTCCCCCCCCCCCAACCTTTGACATCAAAGTTTGAAAAGTAAAAAGATGCAGAGTAGCCCACATTCCACACAATGCAGAAAGAGTGTTCGGATCACTCATTATAGCCTTGTATACTCACCAGGACATGGCCTCAAGTAATACAATAGGTTCATGCTTGCACAAAAAAGAGATTTGTACAGTTATGGGAGGAGCTGCAAGTGACTTTGTTGGGAGAATTGGAACTGTCAGGGATGACGAAAGTTGCCCTTGAAAGGGGCTCATTGAGTTGATATGGATTATTTTTGTGACCAGTTTGAAGGAAATCATTGCATGACAATACTTCCAGTTAGCCTCATTTCTCATGTTTCACTTCCTTTAGTTACCGAAAATGAGACAAATTGTAGTTCTTGTGTCCAGGGATTGCATATGATTACTATGTAATGATAAAAAAGTGTCTGGTCACAAATTTGTAATAAATGATTTTAATCATTCATTACCCTGTCATTATCATTTCAGTTGCGAGTCAGATGTGCAGAATCTCTTAGTTTGATCATTTACCACCCAGATGTGAGAGAATCTCAACAGGTGTGAAAAAATTCATGAATTTTGTGAACCAACTCAATAAGCCCCTTTAAAGCAAATTTTGTTTTTCTAAAATCTTTCTTCACAGTACATTTGATTTGTCACCCTAAACATTTCAAGTCTTATTGTATCCTGCTCTTTGCCTCTAAAGCATACATGTGGTATTTTCCTCTCCTCAACCTGGCTAAAAACTAACCCCTAAGAACTCTCACTTGATTTTCTATTCTGTCTAACTCATTTTTTTATGAATTAAGGCCAGTATGTACTTCCAATTCTTCACACACTATAAAGCAATAAGATCCATACATGGCCATTCCTTACTCTGCAATGCTGATCACTGACATAGCTCACATTTGAACAATGTCCAACTTTCAAATCTTTATAGTGCTATACTGAAGTTACCAACTCCTCCCCAATATGCATCAAAACTACTAATAAAATTTAGATCAACTCTTATACTTCTCTCTTACTTTTGATCCTCAAGCAGTATACTTGTGCTGTATTTGACTTTACTGGGAAGACCCTGGACCCCAGATATAGCTGGTCCAACATTAGTGTATGTAACCAGTAGTATGGAAGCAATCAAGCAGGCCTTGTCAAGTTGTTTTCCAAGTTCCATAAATCGTGTTAGGTCTGTTAGCATGGTCTGAAAGAGAGCAAGATCCGATGTGTAGGTTAAAATAAATGAGTCCTTCACTGCCTTATTTTATTCAAAATGTTAGTTCTACAAAAAAGAATTACTTCCAAGCATGTAACCAAAATGTTTTAGCATGTCATGACTGATGTAAGAGAATGCCAAATGATCTAAACTACATAAATCTAGATAATTTTCTCCTTTGAAAACTAAGCACATTGTCATCAAACCATTTGTAACCAAGGGTGTAAATACAAGGCTATTGGGCCCTTGTTGCACCCCAGTCTTTCCATTAATTGCCCAGTTCTGCTAGTGATTAAGAAAATCAGGCACTACAATGTTTTAACTTAAGTGCCTGGTTGTTCATTTGGGAAGTACATAAAAATCAACAATCTGCAAACTACAATCTGAGTTTGTGGGGTAAGACAGGCATTTGTGGATCAACACTTTATAAAAGAAAATCTCAAATTGCACTTCATACCTAAAGTACTCCTATGAAATTTTGCCTGGAAACAGGCGGCCCAGGCCTACATTACGTGATATTGCCCTTACTCAAATCGCCTACCATCAAACAGTACAAAACCCAACCCATGATCGAAAAGTCGGGATTTTACTTGATGCTCGCACCTACAGATTATAGCCACTGGGACGCTTATCAGGTTTTGTCATATTTTATTGATTTATAAAAAATTTAGGCTA
>WURT03159399.1:0-10767 GCA_009936505.3 Holothuria glaberrima | reverse complement strand
CAAGTTCCTATTCTTGTAGTTATTGGGATAGTTCAAAGTAGTGAAGCTACCCGAACTGCATTGTGGTCCATAACAAGTTAAAAAGTCAAAAGACCCTGGAAATGGGGTAAAAGTACAATTTTACATGAATTTGTGAACGAAAATATACTGCAATAGTTAACTAGATAAATGCTGCCATATACGTGAATCAAATAATGCATTTTTAAACCGTCCTTCTAGAGGTTCATGATAAGTCTATTGTGTGCAAAATGTACATGTACATTAACGTAATCAAAAAAAAAGAAATACAAAGCAATATACCAAATCATTGCTGTCAATCGGTTCCCAAAAACTTGATGGCAACTAGTCCTGTTTATATTTTTTGTTTTGTATATCAAGCCACTTTTACGGCCATTTTGCTTCCAATTTTGTCCACACTTTATGAAGTGGGGTGTAATGCAGATTCGGAATCTGCCAGTTCAAGTAATAGTGTATTCCGCTGAAACGTGCTGAAAATATATCATTGGACATGTTTGCTAAATATCACAGGTACGTGATTAGTTTTAATCAGTTTCCAGTTAATAAAATATCCGTTCCGTGATCGTTGAAACCAAGGATAATTTTTATCAGCTTTCAAAATAATCATTTGTAAGGGCTCTTATCTGAATTAATATTTGTTAAACAGATTCACCTCAGAAAGGTAAAAATAAGATATCTTGACAAAATTTACTTTAACTTACTGAAAAATATGAATGTGTCGTCACATGTAGGTCCGTAATCTTCACGTGGTCTTATTTCACACTCACAAACGTAGTCGGTGACATTAACTCCCTGTCTTCTTAAACATCTTTCTCCATTTGGGCAATTATTGACTTCACATTCTGAGGACGAATGCAAGATTTGAAAACTGAAATCAACTCATTTTTGTTTAAAGTAGTTAATGGGTACATGCACTTACAGATAAGTACTAAGTAGTGTACTAAACAGGGCTGTATACGAGTCCAATTAACCCAATTACGAGCTAATTCCGACTAAAGAGCCACCCCCCCCTGAGCCGGGCCGAGTCTAAGTACCCTCCATTTCCGAGCCAATATCGACTTCAGTGTCCCAATGCCTGCGAAATTCCGAGTCTAGTATTTGACAATATAACAAATGATACAAGTGCTTTATTCTTCTTCTTTTTTTTTTTTTTTTTTTTGATATACAGTTAACCTAAAGTGTAGTTTTTATGAGGTCAGTTCAAAGTCTGGTCTAACCTGTTACTAATTTGACTGTGTGCGAATATTCAAGTACTAAACTGTCTGCCAATAACAAAGTAGTTTTACACAAATTACATTAAGTTAAGGCTGGAATCAGCCCGCGTCCTGCTGTAGCCCATTCCGGGGCTATTTCGATTCCGTGACCTCCAATTCCGAAACGAAATCAATAACAAAATACTGACTAGATTCCGTAATGGGGTGTTACAGCCCTGGCAAAATTTGGTCGCCACTTCACTGAAAGTTTACCCACGTAGCGAATAAGCTTGGTATTTTCGTTCATTACGATTTATATCACGACGAACAACTTAGCAGAGGGGTGATATTAGATCCATGTACAAATGAAATGCGAGGTGCTACACCTGCTACGCACAAATACAAAGGTAGGACCTCAAATACTTCGTTTTATTCTGCTTTTGGCATTTTTACTGAGAAAGTGACAAGTTTGCTGAATTGTAACAAGCCTTTTACGTAATAAGGTAAACTTTGTTTAGATATTTAAATTGTTTTAACACCGGTCTCCGTGGCAACATGGAAACCAGCTCAAATTCTAATTCTTGATCAAGATTCTGGTTCAAATTCCCCATAAGCCTAAGTGACGTCAAACTATCATAAAAATGCACTTTCTGCTCTTGCTAGGTGTGATTAGCCAACTGTGAAAGGACGAGACATTTTTTTACTGTTTTACATAACGCTAAGATTTAAACAGGTGTGACGTATATTATATAAGGGCAACTGTACTCGGCTGTTATGTACGGCACCAGAAAATCATCCGGACCTTTAAACGAAGTACTCAAGACCCTGTTGACTTTTATATCGAGGTGCTAAACAATGGCCCAAAAATTATTTTCAAACAGTTTATTTTTTGTCAAACTCTTCTTTCTCTTGCAAATAACTTTCATGATTTGAACATACTGATTTAAAAAATAAATCAACTTCTGCAATAATCATACATGTACGCTGCCAAACATCATCCCATGAATTAAATATCATTCTTAACTTAGGATACGACTTATTTAACTGAGGGTGGTTGCATCTTCCCTGTCAGCCTGTAACGCACAATATCGTTGAGCAATTACACCATGTGGGCGGATCACTCGTTTGACAAAATGATCGGGCAAACCCTATTATATAAAGTGCTTCGAAGATACACATACCTCCTAAACTGTACATCTCTTCCCTTTAAAATCGATTCCAATAAGCAAGGTCACGCAAGTTACTTTTTACTAATTCCACGAATTCATCTTAATCGCAACACTGATAGTCTACGGATGAACATGTTATTCAAAAGCAGTCTTGGTTAATTAGACCATTCTTATTATTTCATCGACACTCGCCTAAGCTCCAGCGCGGCCGGATGGGACAAACCTCGTTTGATTATTTTACACAATAGCAGCTTGTACCACAACAGTTTCCAACTTGGCAAACAAAAGATAGTTTGCTGTTTACCGTTGTGACGTCATCACACCGGTACACTATACCGCTTTATTGCTCTTCTAATATAGTGAGTCACCTGTGAGAGTTGCTATTAGCCAAATAGTAACTACTTGGTAACACTGTGTAGTTACGGCAATTTTATTTGACAAAGGCGAGCAGGCTGCGTGAAAACGGGAATTTTTGGAGTAGATCAGATTCTAAAAGTATGAAAGAGAACTATCAACTCAAAATTGGGTAGATATTTCTATATTTCCACACCTTTAATACAGGGGCCATCTGTAATGTACTTCTAATGTGCAACAAGATTTCAAAAAGTCTAGGGTAGGCTACATCAATTTACAGTTCAGGAAAATTTTTATTACAACAATGAAGTGTGGAAGGTATCGCTTTTCTCCGGATTTAGGTCTTATAAGGTCATATATCGGAGGCTTATTTGTCGTAGGTAATAGATCTTAAAAACTCCCTGCATTAACGCATGGGTGCAGAAACATATGGCCATACACAGGTACAATGATCCTTGCCCAAGTTACCTCGCATGACAGCTGTAAAGGTAAATAAAGAGGCTTCACAATTTTAGGTCATAGTAGATCAGTCGCCCCCCCCCCCTTCGCCTTTGCGCCATTGATAGGCTCCCTGTCTACTGTTCAGGAGTGACGGCACCTAGGTGTATAGTGCATTTTCAGGGTCCCGTAGGCAGTTAGATCGGCTGAAGTCGTGTCTTCTAAAGAATATCCTTCTCTGTACTTTGAGTATGCCTTTGTGTCAAGCCAGTTTTCTTGCGTAATTTTAAAAGTAGGCAGTCAGTATCTCTGCAATTCAAATATTTATTTTCTTTACGCCGTTGGGTGAGTTCTTTATAGACCCTATGCATATGACGTCACAGAACAGAAAGTGCACCCTTCAACTGAAGCGCCTATCGTTGCAACCTCCACCAACAAATGCGGATAGCTGATTTGTATACCGGTACGATACACTCGTAAGTCCACTATACAGGCGCATGCAAAACCTAAGTCACACGTGCAGTGTGCTTCATTGTTTTGCCGTCAACAAGTCGTCGCGTGACGTCAATGCGTAAGGTCTATTGCTTAAAGTTAATCATTTAACTTCTTCTGAAAGCAGTCGTTTCTAGTACCTACCATAATTTGTCTCTTCTGCTTCTGTTGTGGTAGGTACATTTGTAGTCGGAATATCTGTAGATGTAGTCGGCCTATCTGTGGATGTAGTCAGCCTATCTGTGGATAGTACATTTGTAGTCGTCATATCTGTGGATACTAGAGAAAACAAACGAGGTAAGATTGAAAGTACTTCTAAAAACTCGTTTCTTGAGTAAATGTACGCTTTTCCAGAGACGTAGGCGGCGGGGAGCAAGGGGGCTGCAGCCCGTACCCCAACAATATATTTTCCACAAAATTTGTCCAATAAGCAGTTATTTTTAGATGATGATATCAGTAGATATGATTTGCATTTTCGGGCAAGTTGCAACAGCCCCCCACCCCTTCCCAAATCAAATTAGGCTCCTACGCCTATGCCTTTGTCTACTGTAATCATTATTATGTCTGGGTATATCTTTCGGACTGTAAATTTAAAAGATGATTTTTTCCATGTCAACATTGCTAAAATAAGCTTTTGGAAAAAAGTCATCGGTAAAGTCGTTCGACGGTTCGGGTCATTGCAATGAATGATATATTCAAAGTGAATTGATTCAAATACTTTCATACAAATACAAAACTATTAGCTTGTTGTAACGGTCAAACAGAAATTTAAATAAATAATCATATAGTCTTCATGGCAACTGCTGTGCTCTAGTTGAAATAGTGAAATTTCATGTACAGGTAATTTCACTGTTTGTATACACAACTCATTTCACAAACAAAAGAAATGCACGACGTTGAGAAGAAAGTGCTGCTTCTAATTTGTGAAGTTTTCATAGACTTCTACTGACCACAAGAGATTTGTTATCCGTTCAAATGGTAACATTTTTCCAATTTATGTGGGACATTCACACACCAGCCTTGAGACTTGTCAGGGTTATCTTTCTTGAAATATGTTCATGAACCCATTACATTACACAAGACTTGACGGTTTGCCCAGTGTAAGATGCAGTATAAATGGGGTATTTTTCTATAAATAGAAAAAATACCGGAGTTTTCTTTCTTGAGATATCATGTTTACAAGGTTCTCAACGTTTGAACACTGGGAAACTCAAATAACATTTGAACTGCAACGAAAAATTATTTTTCTATTCTTATTATTACAGAATATTTTTTGAGCTTCGTCATATGCTTAACACCATTGGAAAAGTTTACAGGAAAATACCTTAAGTGCAACCTTACTATGAAATATCAAAGGAAACCCTTTAAAAGGAAATCTGTTCCAACTGATCTTGCGGCTGGTCTGAATACTATCAGACAATGCTTACAATAACTAATACTCAATTTAAGGTGATTTTTTTTACCATTCAACGATATTAATAAGAAAATACGACTTTAAAAATACATTTTTGAAGACAGTTCTAGCAATGACAAACTCACCATTTTCACATTGAATACCCTCAAAGCCAAGGGGACACATACAAAAGTATAGGGCAAGGCCATCAACACATGTAGCACCATTTTGACACGGGTCGGACATACAGTCATTGATATCTGAGAAAAACAAGTCATGTGCCTTTTGAAAGGAAATGTTGTCTATATTTTAAAAAAACGTTGAAAACCTGTGTGTGCCTATTAAATTCAAACAGCCGATTTCGCACAACTCGTTAGAGTGATGACTGACTGAAACTTCTACTTCCTACAAAACAAAACTTTCTCTACAACAAAGGGGATACATAAAGTGAGAAATTGAAGGATTTCTTACTTTCGTTTGAAACATCAGACCATATTAGTCTTATATATATATATATATATATATTGCCTATGACCAAATGATGCCCCAATGATGTAAACCCTTAGAGTTTAACGTTTGAGACCATTGGCTCATTAAGGACCATATACCAGAGAAAGCGTGGAGGAACACCGGCGAGGTTCGCCTTATCGTTTTGAGTAGTGCTCAGAGGTTAACGAGACAGGTGAGTACTAATCGCTCCCAATCCTGCTCCCGGGACGGCCATTTAACTTCCCCATCCGTCGGACGGTGAGTGTATCCGTCCCAGTCTTTAACTACTTTCCCAAAGGCTGGGAAGGGTGGAGGTTCCTTGCTCTGTACCAACCCTACAGTACTTGACAGCTGAACTGAGCAAAACAAACAACTTCCTAAATAGGACAACATCCTGAGTCTGGACAATTTCCTGAAACGGAGAATCAGATACCCCTCAGAATGATCTTCAACAGCTATGTTGAAACAGTAAATTTTAAATCACAAGAATTTTTTTTAATAAAATCTCATACAAGGGCATTTTTTCGCTTTTCGTTATTTAGGAAATATCGGTTAAGATGGAGAATCATGACCATGTGGCTATTGGCAGACAAGTGTCTTTGCACTGAATACTTACTTGTTGAACAGTTCTTGTCTGTAAAACCTTTTTCACAGATACACTCATAATCGTTTACCATATCTATACACCTAACTGTAGAGAAATCTTGACAAGGATTTGGGTCGCACCCATTATCTGCAAGAGAACGAAAGAAGTGCATAAAAATTCTCTTCTTCGGATACAACTCGGCGTTAAGAAGAAGAGTAGGTCAACTTGAAGTCGGGCAGAGAGAACGAAAATGTGTCACTTTTGTCGATGTTTGTTCTTAACAATGTTTTCTATTGAAAGTCGTTGTGCAGTAATCTGAAAGAGCGGACAAACAGGGGCATAGTTGTACTCTATATGTTCACTTTTCTGCAAAGTAAATACTTTTAAATTTAGAGAAATTTCACCACATCAAAGCATTTAATGCAAGCGTGTAGTAAAGGTAAGAACCTGTCTATAAGGCATGTTTGGCTAGCTCATGGGGTAAGTTGTAGCAATAGCGGCTGCTAGAAATTATGTTTGGGGGTGAAACATTTTGAAATAAAGACACCTTGCAAAATTACAATGACAGGGGTGGAGTGGACCAATAAAAATATTCACAAAAAAATATATCCACGTATTATTTGATGTTTTCCAGCAGACATTTTGTGTGGTTACAAATTTTTTTCAATTACTGTAAGTATGAGAAAGAGCCCAGGGCTCTGCTGGCGACTATGATTACTGTAGAAGCACAAAGTCTCGAGTACGTGTACTCTTACCTAATCTTCAAATTGTTCAAATGGAGAGTACAAAGCTTAAAACACGAGCACGCACAGGTACGGCGAAAAGTACATTAGGCTACATGCCAGATAGTGTATAGGCCTAAAAGACCCACAAATATTTTCCTGTTTCATGCGGTGTGTATTAAGAAGATCTTAACAGGTTAAAATCTGGTGACGTGGAGGGTCCTTTGAAATGTACGAAAAACAATGTGACTGCTACTCCCAAAACAACATGTATAACGAGTGTGAAAAGTGTTCATTCTATCTTGAGATATCCTGTTAACTAGCATATACACTCTGCATACCGCGCCCACACACTGTATTCACACGTCATTATTGCACGTATTTTTTCTTCATTTAGCATGCATTCGAAGAAACGTATTATTTGTAATCTTTAGAATCATGTTACCACAAGCATTCGGCAAAATTAAGGGAAAAAAGACCTTTTAAATAGAAAGAAAATCGCTCGCTCTGTTTATATACAATACCACAACAAAAGTAATTTGGGTGCAGAATTGTGGTGTATCAAAGTTTTCAAAATAACAAATGATAGATTTCAATAGACCTTTTCCAAATAGCAATTAGAGAATATTATGGGATAGAACATTGGTATGTATCGTTTTGTCAATGGCTTTTTACTGTGGCCAAAAGGGGACGTACTGTAGGCCTACACCGAAACTCTACCCCACAATCCGTTGTAATTGCTATTTGGAAAAGGGTCGTTGACCTTCATTTTTCCGTTCTTGAGATGAGATGTGATACAAACATTCTATCGAGAAACTATGATGGAAACAACAGTTTAGTAGTAGTTGTTCACATTAATAATTTGGACATAATTTTCAATACTCTGGCTCTTAATAGACTACCAACAAAACATTCACGCTGAAGAGATCACCGATTTGGTAAACATAATTTTTTTACTTCGATGAAGAAGAAATACCAAAATAAATACCTGAATCCGTCACTGCTGTAGAGTCATTGCCTACCTCTAACGTCGTGGGTATTCCTGGATTAGTCTGATCTGTGATTGCTGCATAGAAAAGGAGACTTGGCTATTTATCTCTATTGGTAGAGTTTGTGAGAATGAAACTTGTTTTAGGTGTTATTAATCTCAATTTTTTTTCCTTTTTTGCAATGTGTGTTTTCATTTTTTTACAAATTTAACTAAGTTAGTTGTACACTGCCAAATTTGTAACAAAATAAGATATAACACAAAAACAGCATTACACTAATTACGTTTATAAACCAGAAAGCCCAAAGGCTTAGTATAATTCCTTGTCGAATAGAAATGCTTGTTGCACTGAGGTTTATTACTCAACTTTTCCTCTTGTGATATCATTCTTACGTTGGTTGAAAACTTGGTTCCATAATTTGACCTCTGGTGACTTCACATGACCTTTGTGTGAGAAAACGAGCATAATCCGCTACACCATCTAAACATTCGTTTTATCGTATTTCTTACTAGTGTATTAGTATCTTCTACTGTAGTCACAACATCCCTCAAATGTGTTTTTGTTCATAATGAGGTTACTAAAACTACAGTTACCAATTACTGTAAAAGTTATGCTCTTAAATAAATATGTTGTTCTCCATAATTTTATCTTTCGAATAGTACCAAAAAATTATCCCTAACTTTTGGGTGGTCACGGAACCACACTACTGTGGCACTGCCCACAGTCTATTTAAATTACGAAGTTCTAATAGTTTCACCTTTGTTGACCTCAGATGATCTTTGACCTCAAGCAAAATCCATACGTTCACTCCTCTCTAAAAATTAAAAATCTATAGTTAAGCGTGAAAAATATCCATCATTCCTGTCATGAAATATAGTTTTTTCAAGGTTTTCGGTTTTTGACCTCTAATTACCTACCATGAACTTTGACTCTCCACTGAAAAGAATATGGTTCTTCCCATTCAATGTGATTTAAATTAATACACCTACTACGAAAAGTGTTCATCATTGCTATCTTGCAATTTTTTTTTGATATTTCTTACTTTTACCTCCGGTGACGTCAGATAACATTTTACCTCTTGTAAATTCAATAGGGTTCATTTTCTGACTTCAACGCATCAACTTGCCAAGTATGAAAAAGTATACCCATGCTTCCTGCCTCGAGATATCTTGTCTCCAAGGTTTTCGGTTTATGACCTTTGGTGACCTCACATGACCTTTGATCTCCACCCAAAGAAATAGAGATCTCCCTCTTGTATGTGATATTGATATGCCAAGTATAAGGAGTATCCATCATCGCTGTCTTGAGATATCGTTTTTACAAGCCAGGCGTCACACACAACATGCGCACACCCACATTCGCCCATTCGCCGCGTGGTTGCATCGATTCATTTCCCTCCGACAAGCAATCAATAACAGTGTTCTCCAATTTCATGAATGTACAGGGTTTCTTCTGTACATTAATCGCCCATTTCCAAAAAAGTAATGAAATCCTCATTTTATTTCCAATTTAAAATACATAATCACCCATATTATGGTTTGTCATTTAGCATACAGCGTGTTACCTTGGTAACCACGGGCGTAGGAAGCGGGGCTGGGGGCGAGAGCCCCCAGCGAAATTTGTGGGCGGAAGTATGCTTCCCCCCACTTTACAAGGACGAAAACCCCTTATTTGTCTCTTCTGTTAGAAATGTCAAATATTTGCAGTAATTTGCCTTAAAATTTGTCAAAATGATGCACCAAATTGCATCTAAGGACCCTCAAATATCCAAAATTTTCCAAAGGGAACCCTTATTTTTCTCTTCTATAAGAAATTTCAAAAATTTGCAGTAATTTACCTTAAGAAATTTTCCAAAACTATGCACCATATTGCATGTAAGGACCCTCAAATATCTAAAAAATTTCAAAGGGAACCCTTTTTTTCTGTAAGAAATGTCAAAAAGTTGCCGTAATTTACCTTAAAATTTGTCCAAAATGATGCACCAAATTGCATCTACCTGTAAGGACCCTCAAATATCAAAAATTTTCCAAAGGGGGAGGGGATCCCCCTCCCCTAAGACCCCTCCCCAGGACGGCGATCCGAAACAAGGTTCAGCACCCAGTCTCGAACAGCTGCCTACGCCTATGTTGGTAACGTCCTCTCGTAGCGTGAGTTTTGAACTTGGGGGTGAAGTGATTGGGCAAGTGAAGTGATTTTAAATGGACAGAAATTCCCCTCCCCTCCATACCTGTGGTAGCGTTTTAAAAAGAGTCAAACTATATAAAGTTTAATATTTTTCTTTCCAATGGTAAAGATCTTTCTAAATGCATTTATCACGTGGTATTACTTGACATGTATGCAGTACCAGGTTAGACGAAAGTTTATGGTGAGGTACCGTTGTTAGGCATGCATCAACGAATTTGGCTGTATTATATTTGACTCTACAGTAGCATCAAGCTCGTATAACTCTGAAGAGTGACCAGTTATTTTTCAGTAAAATTAAGGGCAGATATGCTGTGAATTTTTTGATACATTTCTGGAAACGCAAAGTGGTAAATGCTTAAATATGCATGCTATCAATTTTTACCAGTTTAGCAAAACTGGAAGTTTATCAAACAAAAATCCTGGACGACTACTGTACCTCTGGACCAGTGTCATGAGATCCCCTCAATGAACAAGGAAAACCCAAACCAAAGAATGTTCTTCCAAAGCTTATCTCATGTAAAAATACCGGGATTCTTTACTTTCTTATTTTTTGTGACGAGGGGCTACAATCCTTATAACCCGTCAACACATACAGCGTGATCCACAAGTTTTGCAACAGCATTGGAAAGAAGTCACTTCCTCACAATGATGTATTACTACAATCGATACGGTGGGAATGTTCCATATTCGTACTTTCTCTGCAGACGTAGCAAAACCATGAACTACCAGTATATATATAT
>WURT03159387.1:0-10767 GCA_009936505.3 Holothuria glaberrima | reverse complement strand
CTTCTTCTTCTTCTTCTTCTTCTTCTTCTTCTTCTTCTTCTTCTTCTTCTTCTTCTTCTTCTCCTTCTCCTTCTTCTCCTTCTTCTTCTCCTTCTTCTTCTTCTTCTTCTTCTTCTTCTTCTCCTTCTCCTTCTTCTTCTCCTTCTTCTTCTTCTTCTTCTTCTTCATAATTGTAACTATTATTTCACGTTATGATTATTTTCCGACGAATGTTTTTCAAAAGCTATGGGATTTCCTACAAACCCATGTTTTCACCCATCCCGTGGTCTATCGCCCTTTTCAATCAACCTATCATTTGTCCGATTCCGAGGTATTTACCCGGTACCCACGGGCCAGGTGTAAATTTCTCGCCGCCCATTAATGGGCTCATGCTGAATTGATGCTGCTAAAACCTATTTTTCAGACCTCGTCTTTGTTTTGTTACAAGCTTTACTCCTTAAGTTATTTTTTATCGCCACACGAACATTCCTTTCCACTTCGGTTACAAACAATAACAAAGCAGTGCCTTCTCCTTAATTACTAGGACCCCACATGCATCCTTCACTTAAATGCAAGCTGCACAGACAGCCTCCTGTTGTATGTCCGTGTGCCGCTGCAAGATGCAGACAGTAAGACGCAATCTTCTGATGGTAGTTTGTGTTTATCTAATTATCTTTAAACTTTTTAGCTGCATATATTTACATTTTTACGATATTAACTGTCCATTTCTACGCATTTACTGCAAAAGAAACTGGCATTTTAATCGAGACCAATACGTCGTGTTAAGGCTGGGATTTATGCATTGGTTCATTCCGTAGAAAACAGTAAACTTAAGAAGATAAGATCACAAGCCTTGAGGAAACCTATGGCTTACAAACTACTATCATGTAATATTAAGACGGCACGTTTGTTTCATGGGTAATACTCAAGTTGTGAACTTCAACAATTGAAGATCGCCATTTTGTTGTTTACGTGTTCAAGACTGCAACGTGATGGTGCAATAACCACTTTGCATAAATCCTAGACGTCTGGGTCCTAGGTCCCTCATTGGTGGGTTATGGGTCATGACAACTTTCTGACAAATCACAGTCCTCTTGCCCATCCCGATCATTTTCAAAATAGACATCCTCTGGTTGCAGACTGCTAAGAAACATCTTGGTCACATTTCACATGTTCTCGATGTCGTAAACGATATATTATGTGGTAAATCACGCCTATCAACCAGGAGCATATGTAGCATTCATCAATCTTTTCTTAAGGCCGACGAGCATAATTTGGAATCTCCACCATTCAGTGAAAGTACTCTTAATTTGCCATATAATTAGTGGAATAAATTAAGGACAGTTCAAAATTATCATCGAATCTTGGAAACTTTATCTCATTCTTGAGTGGAATTTTTCTAACCTCGCTGGAGCTAACCCTTTGCAACACTTCAACATCGTGTGGGGTGGCTGACTCAACTCAACAATTAAAATGTGTTTCCTTCTAAAGATCAGTTTAGATGGGAAATTGTGGATTGCTCTGGGATGAAAAACCCACGTAGTAACCCTAACCTGGCGAGGATCGAACCACTAACGTCCCTGTTGCTTAGCTTCGGGAAATAATCAAAAAGGAAAGGAACGTTTAACAAAAGAGCGAAACATCGCATTCAGTATCCTCAAGTAAAACAGATAAACGTAGAACTGGATTTTTGTCCTGAAGTGAGTATTGCATAACGCTGTGTAAGCCCTTACCAAGTTAATGCAATGTGTTGACTCCCATAAGAGAGCCTAAAGGCAAAATTAATGTTGCATTTCGTAAAGTACATGATTAGGTGTACCAAGTATAACGTGATGACAATCAGTGGCGTATTCTTACCTTGATGATACCAAATACTCCAGATGAGCGGGGTACCACAATTCCAAGAGCAGTAGCCACCTGGCTTGTGACCACGTGACAGGCAGCTCCCGTTGTTAACGCTTGGATGAATGACTTGGATAAGTACACGGATACAAATCCCATGCGTAAGAAGCCCATCAAGCTCTGCCGAGATTAAACGAGAGCATTGCGTTGAACTGTCTCTTCAATCCAGATTATAGATTTAGAATAAACTTTGACTTAAACCTTTGCGCTTGGTTTTCTGGTAAAATTTTATTTACAATAACTATTTTTCGTATTTGTTCAGGATCGTAGCAAGGCCTAGGTTTTGAAGGTTTATTGAATTATTACTAGTTCGGTGAAAGCCTCATAGTTGATTTTTCATAATGACCCCCCCCCCCCAAACATGAGACAATAAAACGATGTTTACTTTTGAAAACATTGACCAACCTGGATCAATCCTACTAGCAGTGCTATAGTTATTGACACTTCAATCACGGTATCCAGGTCGGGTGTGTCCGAAACAGGGGAAGTGGTTGCATTCATGTATGACACCGTCGTAATTAGGTCACCAGAGTCTACCGCAGTCGTTCCTGATCCTTGTGCTACTATCCGAGACACAGCTTCACCACTCATGATTGCTGTAACTCCAAAACCACCTTTTAAATCAAAGCACAGAAATTTTGGTAAAAAATATTTCTTACATATGTACACATGTGTTTCTTTATAGATGTAATTAATAGTTGGCAAAATGGGAAAATATCGGAAAAATCCAAACTAAAAGCCTTAAAACTATTTATATAATTAGGTATGAGTTCCATACACTTTATCCTTTGTCCGGTCATTACTTGATGTGGTAAATATTTACATTTTGCCAAGAAAGGGAACACACTGCAGTTAAGGTTATCGGATGGAGATTAGTATTAGGTTAACCGACAGAGCACATAGGGTTATGACCACGGACTTAATTGGATTTCTAAAATGTTCCCTTTCGTCATTGCATCGTCTTTGCATTTCCTTGTTGTTTGGAAAACTGTTTATAAAGATTTATGGTTTACTTACTATTAAGAAGATTTTGGTACTAATATCGTTGTGCGCATTATATCAAATTTTTATACAACTTGGTGAGAGAGTATAATCATAACTAGTATGTGATGTTTACCCCAGGACTGGTGATGACAACTCGACATCAAAGCATAGAAGATCACCGGGAAGAAAGAGATGTACAAGCCAAAAACTGGAGGAAGGTACGTCAGAGCTGCAAAAGCCATTCCTGTGAGATTGCATAACAAAACACAAGCAAGTTTGCATCTTGGTTGGATCAGAATATGAGAGAGTTGATGAGTGAATTAAAAAATAAGAAGTTGGCGTTCAGGAATTTACGGTTTGCTTGAACCCCTCACACCCGAAAAGGTAAGAATATCTTTACTTTGTGATACGAAAAATGGCCCATACATTACGTTCTTAACAGGTTCGCAGCCAGAAATTCTGATATAGGGGGCAACGGCACTGCACAGGGGGCACCAAAAAGGGTTATGTTTGTAGTCAGTAGTGCCACATGTGATAACAGTTTGCGGGAACCACTGGGGATGATACCTCAAGCCTACCGCAGATAACGACTCATGTGTGTACAAGCGCGCAAAGCGCTCCGAAATTTCGCTCTTCTGGGCAAATTTTCTCCTCCTTTTGCAATGCAGAGAAGTGGAAATTCTTCAAAGTGAAGGGAACAATGCTATGATCTCGATAATGCTTCTTCAGCTTTGCCAGCGCAGATAAAGGGTTGAGTAGTTTGCGAACGGCGAAAGGACCAAGGAAAGCCATATGGAAGGCTTGTGAGCTTGTCTGGAGTAATATCGGGGTCATCGTTAACAGGTAGTAAAACTTTACATTTGATCGATTTCCTTGGGCAGTGGTCCGTATGTGTGGTTGTACGGCCCCTGGCTCATCAGTTACACCATTCACGCTCTAATATGGCTATGTTTAGCTTCTGGAGGAGCTTATATCGAGATCCCTGGAATACTTGCTCCTTCAACATTCCAGTTTTCAACACCACCGAAACCTGCTGGGACCTTTCAGGCATAGTAACTATGAACCGCCTCCTATTCATAGACCACCTATTCACCTCATTCGAACAAAAGAAGGTATACATTTGAAAACGCTATTTGCATGCATCACGAATTTGGGTTTTTTCAAAATCTTCTGTGATGGAATTCCACCCATTCTTTATTTGTTACAAAATATAAATATTTTTAATTATCAGTGTAAAAGCAAGTTAATACTTCAAATTTTCACGTCCTTTAAAAAGCATGTATGGAATTCCTTTCTCTTCAGGGCCAATCAAGGACATACCCCAGAGTTGAACAGTATTAACTTCATATAGCTTAATAGCACTACATGAATAGGCCTTTTAGACGATAAAGCTTAGTTCACAATACAGCGTTAGGCACAAGTTTTTTTCCTGTAAAGTTTTAACGTAACGTCTGAGCTTGTGTGTGATGGTATGCATGCGCGTTGTGTGTTTTATCTTGGACAATGTACCATTTTTTGTACATATGGGATAAGTACTAAAATATGAGATCTGAAAATAAAGGATAATGCAAATTACTGCCTAGGCCTTGTCAGTATATTCCTATAGCCCATATATGCCAAGTATTCCTACATGTCCGGCAGGCCTGTAGATTTTTTTGTACAAACCCCGAAAATGTAAGCTACGCGCTAACTGATGAGGGTACAGTGTAGTGTTAAACACTATCTCGGTGATAGTGTGGCGCTAGAGGAGGGAGTGGGAGGGATGATTTTCCATCAAAATCGGTGTTTGGGATATGACACAGATATTTCCTTTAACGATTTCAACATTGAAACATGAAGAGAAAAGTGAGAGAAACTATTGCAATGTAGAATGATATATCATTACCATTACCAAAATACCCTGCCAAGTGGTATTGTTGCCTGCTATTACTCTCTGTAGGAAACGTTAGAGGAGAATTATTAATCAAATAATCTACAGCCATTTGAAATTCCCTATGTAATTCCAATTGCTCATCTAACAAATTTTGTTGGGGGGAAACCAAAATTGGTATTAAAGGAGTGTCGGATCCCCCTTGGTAATGCTAATGGTCCGCTCCGTGTGTCACAGTAGGTGTATGGTAACTATTTTGCATTTTAACCAAATAATATGTTATCATTTTTTTTTACATTGACGAACATGCTTTGTAAACTTTTTTGCAGGGGTGGGGGCAATGCGTAATTTATATTCTGTAATGGCACACTCCCCATACCACTAGCTCATTAACACATTCAATTTGTTGGTCTAAGGTAGGGGTTTTAAATATTTGGTAAAACTGAGATTTTGGTGTGAAATTGGGTACGGTTATTACCCTTTCACATTGTTTCATTAATCCATTCTATTTCCAACAATGGAGCCATTGGAGGGATGCTTTGGGTTCCATGAGAGCCTTCAGAAGGAACTCCAAACCTTTCTACATCGCGGTGAGCGTCCTGTGCTTTGACATTTGATCGTTCCGACTTAAAAGCTACCCATATGATAAAGCCTTACCTTTGTGTCCTACCTCCCATTTCAAGGGGAAAGTATCTCTAAATGTGCCAACAAATGCAGCTGTTCAAAGTTTAAAGTTTCTCTAAAATTTTTGATTTGCCCCTGAGAGTATTTGACAACCGTTGAAGGAGGTAATTCTAACTATCGTTTCAGAGACTGCATCTTCGTAGACCTTGAATCAAATGACTCGAATTTAAGAAATATATATAGAGAACAAATAAAAAAATATACTAATTTTAAATTAATTTGGTTTTTGTTTCGTCCATAGGATACCCCACAAAAGATTTCTGATCAACTGTGGAGGTGTCTTTTATGCACAACAATGTCCGGTTATTAAGTATGCAACGCTTCGAGCATTTTTATAGCAAAAAGTTTAGCAGGAAGATGAATTACAATATAAAAAGCATGACCTTTTGTAACCCCTCATGTATCACACATCTGCATCTGTTTACGGCGTCCACGACTGCAAAAACTCACTAAAACCCGAGATAATTGGAATGTTATTTCAGTATTTGCCAAACCAACACCATGTACGCCCTTGGTAGAACTTTCCATGGCAAAAAAAAAATTATATACATTGGACTAATCACACCGAAATATTTCAATCGATAGAATCTGATTAAGTGTCTAGATAATAAACCTGATTAAGATGATATTATTCACCTTGAGGTATGTTGACCACACCAATTGTTATTCCAGCCAGGATGTCGCCCAGCAGTTGCTTCTTCACGTTGTATTGAGGTATCCACATTGCCACAGGGAACCAAGTCTTCAGTTGCTCGCTAAAAGAATATTTTACCCATTTTGCTTTGATTCGACTTTTCAGTGACTCATCTTCAGTGTCAGGCAACGCGAAAGTTTCCCTGAGTCTCTCGTCATTGTAGGATGGTCTTTCCGTATTGACCGTTGTCATACTTACAGGCACTGGTAGATAGCCTTACAGAAAGAAAAGTAATCTGTATGACTTAAAGTTGTAGAATTGCAAAATGACTCGCATGAAATGGAAAAACACATTCAACCTCCAAAAAAGAGCGTTCTTGACATGGACAATTGGATGTGTGAAAATAAATTTGACTAAGGTTATGTCCCCACTGATGAGAATGACATCCAACTAACTGCACAGGTGCATGTAGTCTGGGAAAGCAAAGACAAGTCACGATAGAACGCTGAGATATGTCAAATAACAAACTATTAAAAACTTCAAACTCAACGTCATTCCTTGAGAAAAGGTTATCAGTAACTTCAAAATGTAAACAAAATAACTACCAAATATGATCTGACAGAGGTCCTTCTACTTTTGAAGCCTGTTGAAATTTTTAAGCTTCTGCAATAAAAACTTGGTACGGACTATTTATGTCACTTGCAAACGGCAATTCTGCATTCCTTCATCAATACTGAGGAATTTATGCAGAATTTATTACCTTTTACTCGATGCTTCTCGATTCTCTGTGATTTGCCCTTTATCACAAATTCCCATTATCACTGTGCTGCACGGCATCAGGTAGTAGTGGCAGACCACGGCGTGTTATATACATTTTACCAGTGAGCAGCAGTATTACACAGTCTATGAAGCTTGCGAGACTGTGACACCTAATTTCTGTACTTTCTAACGTGTATTAGTGTGTGGGCTTACACTGCAGTGGCATAAAACAGTATTTTAAGGTGAGGAGGAACGAAAAGTGTGATCAATCACAACGGCATAGTGTCATAGTAAAGGGTTTTGCGATACCTTTTAGACGGAATGCCACAGTCAGTTGACGCCTTTGGCCTACGCAGCGCACCAACACAATTTTCGCCGCATGGAAAGGAACCCAGATTCCAGGAAATGGCCCTTAGTTTTCATACCTTGCATGTGCATTTGCACGACATTATTCAGGGCCCTCGAAATGGGGGGGGGGTGGAGTGGGGGACCGGGTGAACATATGGGAAATACCCTGATGATTTTCAGCTTCAAGGAGCTTCTTGTCAAGAAACGTTGAAATTTAGCTTAAATTGCCAAAAATCTGGAGTCGAACTGTTCATACCTCCAACCTCGTCCCAATCTAAGTAAACCTTCTGAAGGTTGGCCTGTATTCTTTCGGAACTCGAATGCTGTAGAAATAAGTAAACTACAAAAAGGAAGGTAAATTAGCGTTCCTTTCCCAGGCATAATTCGGGGTGGAGAAACTGTTTCCATGAAAGACTACATTATACTATCACGTACCACTCTAGTGGACCATCCATGGGGACGGATCTCATGCAAGTGGTGTGCCCCTCCCCCTTGATAACTAGTTATTCTTAGAAGGCTCATAGATGCAAAGTTTGTCATTATTGTTATAATTGTTTTTATTATTGTTATTACCGTCATCAGCATCGCCAACACCATTGTCGTCGTAGTCGTCGTCGTCATCATCACCATCATCATCATCAAGGTTCTTTTCGTTAAATATTTCCTGAAGAGCCGGGTCCATCGCATAGGCCTGAGGATTCTTCATGGGCGATGTCATAGCCACTTTATGGATAGCATCTTCCTCAAAATGTAGGCAGTTTCAAGCAGGGTAGTTTTCTGGACAAAGTTAATTTTGATATGACAAGGCAGTTTGTTGAGGTAACCGTCCGTACCTTTCTTATATTCATTCCCAATGCACCACCCAACACCGGTACATTTTCTGTTTTCATCTGCCTTATTCTGTATAGTTCGATTTTCAGGTCTTTCTACTTGCTATGTGTCTCTGTGGTCTTGATTGATATGTTTTTGTCAGAGGAAACAACCACATCAAAAATCTGTTCCTTGAAGTTCTTGACCACAATGTCTAGTCGGTTCGCCTTGAATTCTCTGTGCGCTTAGATTAACATTTCCCAGAGGATAGTGACATCCTGGTTTTCCGATACTATCAGTGGCTGGTGATACCATTTGTCTGTACTGGTCTCAATTCCGTAATGCCTATAGATTAGCCAATGCATGTAGGTCGCCACTTTGTTGTACCTATTTGTATATTCTGTTGATGATGGCATCAAAACAGTTTCTCCATATTGTCCACATAGCCTGAAGATAGGGCTTGTGCCACCTTTCACTATGCGATGTAGGTGGGATCTCGTGGCAAGGCTTTTATCTTGTGCTACAGTGCTGCTAATATCAGGCCCTTTGTTTTGCATTCAGCTTTGCACTTCGGATCCACTGGTTTGTCTGACCAGTGTCTACATCTGGTTTAACCGTTCTCCATGTAATGGCTTGTTCACCCATATTTCGTGTAGCTGCCGTTATCCAAGTGTCTTCGCTGCTTTTTTCACCCTTTTTGCATAGACTGCGGGCCTTTATTTTCGTTGGGTGTCAACTTTGATGCTGCAAATGCTTCCCTGTATTCTTAGGCCTCTTTTACCATACAGTGAGCGTCTTTTTACTTCCTCGTGGTGTCGTACAATTCTAACAAGTAGGGCTTCATTTTTTCTAAGTATGCTTTCAATCCTATGGTGGTGGTCTTCTACGTCAATTCAAATTAGAGCAGACCTCACCCTTCTGAGACACGTGGTATGTACAGTCTGTCTACATCCGCTTTCGGGTGGTGTAACCTTTCCATTGTCATCATCTTTCTGGTCTGGATATCCAGTCTCTTACTGTCGGTCAGAGACCACTTTATGACGCTGAAACTGTAGGTTACCACAGGAACTGCCAGTGTATTGGCTGTTTTGATTTTATTATTCGAGCTGAGTTCACTCTCAAAGATCATCCGCATTATATTCTGCAGTTATTAGGGCATGCCAGGCTAAGCACACTGCCTTAACGGTTTTGAGATTTCTGCGAGATTTTAACAGGAAATTTGCATATTGTTTTAACTAGAGATTTTTTAACCTGTTTTTTACATTCAAGCGTTATAATGGCTGTTAGAGGACGACGGAGTAGATTCCCTCTTTCCCAATTTTCATCTTCAACACGTTCGAAGTCCTCGAAAGCAACCCTACCCTACTTCACTATCCAGAGAATCCAGAGAGCCAGTTCCACGAAGAAAGTGACAGTGAGTTCGCGAAACTGAAAATTCGAGGTCCGATGCAGACTTCTTTCAAAAAACGGTCGAAAGCTCAATAAAGAAGCTTTAAAAATCTGTTGCAAAGCTACAGAAGGATCTTTGTAAAGCTGTAGAATTCCAGAGGGGGAGAATTGACGATTTAGAGTGAGTTGTGGTGGAAGAGGGCTAACTATTTTATCAGCTTGCTGAGAAAGTTGCAGTATTGGAAAATGCTGTCTAGGTGAAAACCATGGATAATAACAAATTGGAGCGGTTTTCAAGTAGAAACAACTTTAGGATTGTTGGCATACCCATTAGAGAGCATGACCCCCTCACATTCTTGTTCGCTATTTGTCGTGCAAGGCGAAATCCTTCATCATGAAATACAGACGATCAGCCTTACAGGGTCAACCTTTTTCATGGTGGACGATCTAACTAGACTGGACTTGACGGAGAAGTGGTTGTCTAAAGTAAAGAGTCTCTATAAAAGAGGGGTAAAACTAACATTTAGTGGAGAAAAGTGGAGAGATGCTTCCGGGAAACCCTACAAATTTTAGTCAAGAGGTTCCTGCCAATGTAGTTTGGACTGAAGTTAGTTATTACCTCTAAACACTGTGTAACAGCCCAGTTTTGGGGCAAGTTAGTTTTTATTTGCTGCGCCATATTTGTTAAGTAACATACTTGAGAGCAACTTAAAGAAACAAGTTTTGTGACTCAGTGAGCCTTATCCTGTTTTCCAAGAAGGTGAATCATCCTTGCTTCTCTTTGTTTGGACTTTGGACCTGAAGATATCTCTCTTGTGACACGTCAGTTGTTGGTTGAACAAAGGACTATACACTCAGATGTAAGCCAACGGCTCCGGTGTTTCCATGCCGTAATCCCTGAGAAATCCTAGAGAAAATGTAGATTCCTGACTCGAGATGTCGTCTGGATTGTCACTGTAAACTGTGTACCCTTGTTTAGCCATCACCATGATTTACTTTGGTGTGCAGCTTCTGTGGAGTCAAACTCAGAGTGAGGCCGAGGAAGTAAGTAGGAGTGCTGTTGCTGGCCTATTTATCATCATGCAGGGCGTGGTCTAGATCGCGATGAGTATGGAAACAGTATCCAGAAGCCGGTAGTGATGCTAGCTAACGTTGCCTGAAGAGATATAGCCAAATCAGTAGCGAGCACAATGTTTCCCCTATCCGTAGTTGTAATGCTAGACTTGTATGGAACAGACAAAAATGCGGTACAGAATTATGTAGTCCTTAGTCGTTATGTAGGTACAAAAATACTGTCACATAATGACATTCAACTGCATAAATCCCTATTCAGACGTAAAAATGCGTACTGTGTAAGAAATTTCTTTGATGAAAATGGTAACTTGTTAAGCTATTTATCTTTTATTGA
>WURT03159376.1:0-10767 GCA_009936505.3 Holothuria glaberrima | reverse complement strand
GATACGAATGGTAAGTTTACCAAGATATTTGCGAAAAACCGCCAAAAGTGCGCAATATTCCATATAACCATGCTACTGGGAGCATCATGTGTCAATTAATTAACGACCATTTTAACCATAAAAATAAATATTATTTAATAAAATGAATGACACTTTGCAGTAATATTATATGCATTCCTTCTTGTGCTAAATATTTGGTATTGTCTGGACTGAGTAATCCACAGAAAACGAATTTTGAATTGTTGGTGGCAGTACACAACACAATTTTTACTGTATGAAGAAATGTTGAGAAAATCACTACAGGAAAAGAGCAAATAAAATCAGGAGCGGCACCACAGGGGCAGGGGCAACCGCCCCCTATCATTTGAAAGAAAATGGTAAAGAGAAGAAAAAGAAGAGGAGAAAAAGAAGAAAAGGAGAAAACGAAAGAGAAGAAAGGAGTAAGCGAAAGACAAAGAAGAAGAGAAGAGGAATCTAGATCTGATCCATATAATTAATCCAGAGCTTCCAGGAGGCTCTATTCTGTTGTTTGCCAGCCTTTACTCTTTTATAACGCACAAATGACGCAAAGAAAATTTTCGTACTAGTTCAAGAATGTTTCTGTGGACTCCAAGCACGTGATTTTGCGTGAAAACTTTCTCCGAATAGAAAACAGTAAAGTATCCAAAAAGGGGGAGGGGGGGCTTTAGGAGGTTTGTTGACAAAATATCCTTCTCTTAGACAACAAAGGCTACTCTCCTCTTTCACCTTACCACAAATTAAAATTACCTCAATATGAACACTTTTCAGGCATATATGACCAGTTCCAAAAATATACCAAAGACAGCACCATTTTGCATCTAAGCAACCTTAAATGAACAAAAAAATTTCAAACGGGAGGGAGACATCCCTTCTCCAGGACGTCCCTCTATCACTCAACCAAAAATTAGATGTCACTAAATTATGAACATTTTCCAGCCATATATGATCATTTTCAAAAACATACCAAAGACAGCACCATTTTGCACCAAACCAAAAGTTAGATATCACTAAATTATGAACATTTTCCAGGCATATAGGATTAGTTTCAAAAATATACCAAAGACAGCACCATTTTGCATCTAAGCACCCCTTAAATTAACAAAAGTTTCTCAAATGCGAGGGGGCCCTCCATTTAGACCCCTCCCCCGGGACTACGATCACGAATACAAGGTTTTTCCCCCTATCAAAATACCCTGCAAAACAAAGTTTGCACATAATGATCTCCACAAACTACCAAAAAATACAATAATGTAATCTTCTGGGGGCCCTTTTTGTGGGGGCCCCTAGGCACCTGCCCAGCAGGCCCATAATTAAATCCGGCCCTGAACCAGGTTCATAGAAGCACTACATACCAATGTCAAAAAGACTCACGTAATCATATAATCCGCACATCAGTGACGTCATTTTTTTGTATTTCAGCCCGCACGTTGCATCCCTCTTAATTTACATATCTTCATATCTGAATTGAATAAAAACATTTTAATGAATGAGGTGATAATTGAAATAAATCAGTCTTCGTGGCTTTTTGAACTGTAGACTGAGTAAGATGTAAATTAAAACTCGCTGTTTTGCTCGTGGATTGTTTTAATAGCTTCCATAAGTCGTCACTTTCACTAACATCATATATCAACATGTTTATTACCAAAGCGCTGACAAAAACGATTTCACAAAAGGATAAAGGTTTATAGTTTGTCTCTTACAAGTCAAACTATCATCACGGCCCATCTCTCCGTTCCCGTTAATTTTAGTGACAATTATATTCAAGCAGACCCGAAGCTATCTATCAATGCTGCTATCTCTAGAAGCATTTAAAGAGTTTGGGGCACGAAAACGTACCTACCACGAATCATGTTTCTCGTTAAACTGTTTCTCATCCAGCAACATTATATTCCTTAAATGCATGACAGATTCGGATTAGGAATGTAAAGAGAAACATAATAAATGTTCAGAGAAAAGAATGCAGAAGGCTAAGAGAACTGCACTGGTATAACATTCCCCGTAAGTAATATTCCGTGCCCTGCCTGTGCTGTGATCCGAGAGTGATGGAATGGTTCTTTCGTTACGAGCTCGTTTTTCTTCAATTGCCACCAGCCTTAGGAATTGACTTTACCGTCGGAACTAATGAGTATTTGTGGCCGTGGACTAAATATAGACAGAGTTCCTCTGCTTCTGTCGATTGAGTAATATAACTCGAAATGGTAATGTTCACGGACAGAGAAAGAGTGAGTGATAGCTTCTGTTTTTTCATGTAAAGGTATAAACTTGTGTCTTGGAGCTTGCTTTTCCTTGTTACTCTATCAACGAAAAATTTGACAATGACCTAGCAAGAATGTATTGATGAGAGTAAAATGAGACTACATTGTCAGATTGTATACGATTAAGACAAATTTATGAGTCATGTGACATTCATAAAGCAGAAATTGTATCAGACGAAACGCTCATAATTGGTACAGAATAGAAGAGTGGCAATTTCACAGTTTTTTGAGTAAGGTCGCTGGCAATTGTAAGCGCACTTTTTTTATTTAATCATTGAACCATGTAAGACCTACATCTATTATCCATTCACTTCTTTGAAAATGAATATTCATGGTGAAATGGATCCATGTGCTCTCCTGTAAAATCTGATGAAAGATTTTAAATTTCCCTACATTGGCGACATTTTGATAAGATGGACAAGAACAGCTACAACACGAGGAAATCATTCTCCATTATTGGGCAGATAATTTCGTAGCTTCATAGACAACTTGCAAAAAAATTGAGGGCCACATCTTGAACCGAGGGACAGGAAACTGTTTTAATACCCGACTACGGGCCCCTTTACTATCAGGTCGCTTGTGTTTATGTGGGTAACAAAAATCCCTGCGGTTAAAATGACGTCGAAGTCCAGGTGCTTTTCAATCAATAAATCTCCTCCCCATTACTACATCTTTATTTTCTTTACGGAACCGAACAGATGGGTCCTTTTTATGTAATACTGGCAATTTTTCAAATTTGGCTGTCCAATTCGCTGAGGATTTCAGGACACTTGAAAGCAGGCGGCATTATCTATTCGGTTGTTTCTTTTTAATTTGAGAAATGAATGATGTAGAACAATTGAAATTAGATGTTAGTAATAGCAGGTGCTCATCATGACTTCACAAATCGACAGAATTTCCAATAGAATTAAATGTACAAAACACGAAAGACCAGGATAAACAGCTAACGAACGCCAAAGAAGCCGGAAATAATTAAAGAGATATTCTGGCGACAAAATACGAAAAACTTATAAAATCAGAGCTTTTCCTGTTTTGAATAGTTTAAATCCCATCTTGATAGCATGCTAGATGAATTTATGAATTTTTAAAGAAAATATTTCACAGCCGTTCATTGCAAAATGAAAAATCTGTGATGTCAGGCAGGCAGATAAATTGAGCATGTTTTGTAATTTTTTATCATCTTGAAACATGTAAATATAATACGGAGACTTTCTAGAGTGGTACCATTCATTCTCATAAGATTTCAAACTCAATTTAAATTGAATGTTACTCAATGTTTCACTCGAGTCAAGATTCAAGGCTAAAATAATTAAAGACCTCAACTCTAAAGAACGCAAGATTTTGTAATATATCTGTCCTTGTAACCTTGGGTAATGAGGCAAACATATTTGTAAACGCCATCTGAACAGTTTGTGGAGCAAAGTTTTAAAATATTATTTTTCATGGTGTCAGTTACCAAGTACAATTTATGCTATGGGTCTTAGTAAGGACTATTTCTCCCACAGTACTTAAAAGTTTTAAATAATTAAGGCCTTGAGTGGTAGGCAGTATTAAGACGTCAAGCGAAAAGCCCGAAGGCTATAAATTGGAGTTTCACGCTTAATGCGCTTGTGTTTAAGGGCAGGTTGCATTCTACGGATTCATCTTGCACCATTCATAAAACCGAAGGCAGTTTAAGCAACGCAATGAGGTCGACTTAAGAATGCAGACCAGGAATACGTGGTTGTCTATGAAATTGATTTTGCACAAGGAACAGACGTTTTGCTAAGATTATGTGTCTTAAATCCACTAAAATCGTATTTCTTGAAAAAAATTTATGAGAGCTTATTATTTTTGGATAGGTTAGTATAAGGAGAAGTCATATATTCCCAGGAATAGTGCAAAAGCTGATCTAGCTTGACCTCTTTCAATTATGACCAACAGTTTTATGTATGATGTTTTTAATGTCTTGCTTAATGGCACATTCCGCTTTGAAGATGAAAAATCCCCTGCAGTTATATTTACTTTCTTGGAAAAGTTTATCGACCAGACTAATGAAACTCATAGCTGTGATCTATATTCTGAACTTAGTAGGGTGGTTTTTTTACAAAAAGTTTTCTGCGGTTTTTCTTATCTGAAATAAAATCATTGTGAATTAAAAGGATTCCAAATCCAAGGAAAAAAGTTTAATAGAAATAGGCTTACATGACTTTACCTTATAACCCCTAACCCAGAGATTAGCAGAAAACAGTAGGACTGAGGACATATGGTAAATTCATGAGACTACCAAGCATATGCAGAAGTAAATTGCATTTGTGTTCTTTCGAAGTTTCATGAAGTATTATTTCCTCTTCAGTTGACCGCTGATTCCACAATCACTGGGCAACTAATCCTCTGTAGTGTAGGCCTGTAGTGTAGGCCTACTGGTATATTAATTGGTAGGCTAGAAATGAGTACTTCATAGCTGCTATTATGTATGTTCTACGTCAGTTATGACGTCATTGTAGGATTAGAGACACTCCTGAGGCGTAGCCGTGACCTAATAATCCATAAATCATTGCGGGTTCCTCCACATTTGTGGTTGACAAGCACAATAAAAAATAACTGCTTTAAGGCCTGAGTTAAGTCGAATGACAATTGCTTGATAAATTCACAATGAAGAAGTCACATGACTATCTGTTTTTATTGAATTGAATAGTCATACATGCCCTTAAGAAATATTGATTAAATGTAACTGAGGTAATTAAGAGCTTAAAACTTCATAGATATTTTTCTTTCGTTTCCAGATAAGTGCGTTGCATGTTTTGGTACATAATAAATGGTCAACGACATTTGTTTAGTGTAATTTTACTCAAAGCGTTTTCTAACATAAACAACATTGTCAGGTTCAGTTCATTCATAACCAAATACCCGAATGATGTCTTCAGTCGTAGAAAGACAGATCGGCTTTTCTCCGCCTCAAACCATTGCAAAGATGTCACATCCACCGAGAATAAACATTTTGTATTCCATCTGCGATGTATTCCTTAAGGTTTTCGCCAGTTAAGGATCAAACTGTAAACATTCCATTACCATGTGGAGACAGTTATCAATGAAACTTACAGGATCATAGCTTTTGCGAGGTTCATTTGATAAAACACATGGGTATGGGTAGAATTATGTTTGGTTGATGTTTAGAGGAGTGATGCTGCCCTTTGTTTAATTTGTTTAAAAACTAGAGAAATGTAAATATGGGAAAAAGGTTTGTTTGTTTGTTTGAAAAATTAATACATTACACACCTTATAGATATAAGTCAAACATGAAGCTAAATCAGTAGGACTTGCATTGCAAAGAAAACTATAATAGCAGAATTTGTATTGACCTCCTTATCTTGTTTCCTTCAGATGTAACACCGTATCTTCACAGTTAAGGCAGATGTACCAACGTATCTTCACAGTTAAGGCAGAGGTACCACCGTATCTTCACAGTCAAGGCAGATGTACCACCGTATATCTTCACAGTTAAGGTTGCTGCCTTTATTCTACAGTTCATTGGTACAACCCGATTAGGGGAATACATTCAATTGACCCTAAAGCTAAAGGGAGCTTGTATGTAAGTATCCATTTATAGGATTTCGGGCTGTGGGATATTTCCATACGACCTATGGGATGTAGGGCTTATGGTTTGTCCTTTTCATTATTATTGTAAGACTAATGGTCTGTAGGATTATGCGGCATTCCCCTTATTGTATTATAGCATAGGATAGGATTGTAATTATGATCCATGCAGTTAGGCCTCAGTATACCTTCAGTCTGATGTTATATTTGTAGTATACTGTACGCATTACGCAAAACTTTTGGTTTTGTGATTTCAGGGGCAATTAGCCCTCCAGGATTTCTAAGCACACTTCCCTTTTCAAGAAATTTATTGTTCACCTGTTGCTCTGTAAATCGTTTATGCTTGAACAACTATTGTTGTGATAATAATGAACTGATGTTCATTGTAATAACATTTGCGTTATAAGAAAACCTCCTGAAATTATTTAAGGGCGTTCATAATTTGAACTTGATTTTGCAATGAACGGAATGTTGGGTATTTACAACATTTAGTTGTCGTCTCAAAAAAGAACAAAATTGAGCTATGAAAGGCGGTCTAAATTGTGTATGTAATTTTTGTAAGCGCTGAAATAAAGTATGAATGAATTTCAAGTGAAACTTCTGGGCCTTATTTTGACTTTGGTCTGCGTAACTGTAAAGACAAAATAACAACATTTATATCGGAAGAATATGAAGGTGCCCGACATGTCAATTGGCAGACCAAGTGTCGTCTCACATTGCAGGTTGTGTCTCATGGACGTTAGTAATGTAATTGATATACATTACAGCTATGTCTTTGAAGAGAGTGCAAAGTACACAAAACCATATACAAAATTTTGTAATAAGAGTAAGTGTCGAAGTGTGAACGGATAAAACACTAAACACATCGATGGCTGACCGAAGCGAATCAAAATTAAACGTTACAGTGAATATTAAGCGGTTCACCTGCATGCTCATTAACTAAACGAAAAAGCTCAAAATTCAATTTTGTAATAACGAAATTATACTGATTGATATGATCAGTGTAACGATAACGATGATGATACTGATCCATCACACTTCATTAGCCGTGTCAAGACAACATCTGTAAATGAGATAAAGCGCTCATTCCTCCGGTTGCCACGTAATTTTGGCATAGCACTATATCACTGAAGACTGAACTGCCAGCACACATCTTTTGTTAATCCTACTGACTTTCAAGTGGATGATTTTATCTACAAATATATTTTTTCTTCTAGTGAAATGAACCGTGTAAAAGTTCGTGGTGTGGCCTTCAACTGTCAAATATTACGTGGTTTTAGAACATATCGTCTGACATTCCCTGGAGATGTCCCACGTTTAGTGCTTAGCCAACCCTGGAAACAATGAAAGGTGTATATGAAACGTCGCCATACTGAGTCAAGTATTCCACTCAAGAAAGAGATAAATTTCTCCCCTCGACAACGTTATTAAGTTGATTAACTCTTTGAAGCATGGGTTTTACATACATCGTTTCTGGAATGTATGTATACTTACAACTTGTGCAAGGCCGTAGCCGCTGTTATTTTCTGGGTAATTAACGTCATGGTTGACAAATTGATCGGGTGTACTCAAACGTCGCATTAACGTACTCTGAATACGACCAACAACTCTCGGTGCTTTGCTAAATGGACTAGACATATTTTCTTTCACTCCTTTTATTCATAGGCGAATGAGGCAGGGGCAGGGGCAGGGGGAAGTGTTTGCCCTCCCCAAACTTTCGGACAACCCAAATTTTGGGTATAATATGTAGGGATTTGAGTAGAATATTTTACAAAGGCTCAGAGACCTGGGCAAAACCTTGTGCCACCCCCCTTCCAACTCAGAATGGTCCCATACGCTTGTGTCTTTCATTCATATGTTTTAATATGCTGAATATGGCTTCTGGTGTCCTACGATTCCAGAGAAAAACAGTGATAAAATACCAAGCAAGAGAGACTGGGATATAGTACCACTGTAAATAATATTACATATAAGCTTTACAGATTGTAAACCTTATCCTTCTTCTTTTTTTTCTTTTCTTTTCTTTAACCTTAAATTTCTTTTTATTTATGGCACGATAAACGTAATAGGCCAACAAATTATTTGCCTTAGCAAAATAAAGTATATTTGCTACTATTCTTCAGAGTAAAAACTTGTACAACATTCGTGTAGGGGTGATTTGGTAAACAAGAGGCCAGTGGTTTTGGTGTCAAAGTTAATTCTGAGTATATTGTAATGTATTTCCCCCACAATTAGCAGTACATAAAAGCATTGAAGTATTGGGAGATTGTCTCCACATAGAGTTGCTATTTGACAAATAAAAACTCACTGGTGTCATTCATAAGCTCCTGTAAAATCTTATATAATTTACATCCAAATACCATACAGTGTTACTACACTATGTGAAAAAATGGTTGGTTCCCATGTAAATAAACATAAGGACGTGACTAGTGTCAGGCAAAGAGACCGTATCTAAGACTGAATCGTATTAAAAATGTCTCGGGGACAAGCCCACTATTCTGATGTCCTAGAGACCCTATGATTCAGTAAGTGTTGTAAAAGGTATAGTCGTAGCGTCTTTGGTAGTTGATTATTGCTAATCTTATTTCCGATTCTTGTCAATAAAACTCTTACAGTCGCATTTACTTTTTTACAAACATACGTAATCGAAATTAAGTTACACAAAGCTGAATCACGGAAGACAGTTTAGAGTATAAGGACGAACCTTCTTCCATTAAAATATTCAGTTAAACGACGATTATGTACACATAGATGGTTAACCTAAGCGATAGCATGTACTGTACTTTGTGAAGTAAACTTATTTTTATTCTTATTTGAAACCTCAAATGTTAGAAAAGTAGTGAATCTGTTTAAGCATCATCCTGTTTCCACACACTTATTGTTGAGATATAAAACGGTGAAGTTTATTCACTTAATTTGAAATAGTCGATTGTGTTATAATTTGTGATGTCCTTCTTGTTAACTCACATTACCATCTTTTGCTTCTTTTTGAAATTAAGACGTTAAATGACCTTGGAACATTTACTGTTTCCTTACAAAGCATGTTACATGTAGAGTGCCTATACAGCAAAGTCATCCTACAACAGAAAGACAGTGATCACGTTTTGTTCAAGGTGCAGTTACTTTCAAAAAAAAACAAAGAAGTACAAAGACGGCGACCTAAGCAGTACGTGAATGACATCACAACTTATTGCGCAAACTACTATTTTAAATCGAGTAAATAAAGCTTCAACATTTTATATCTCAGCTCAGAAATGTTCTGTGATGGAAGTTGGGCCATATGGATGGATGGATGTTTCAAGCTTTGTAACATAAAATTTGAAATATTAGACTTTCGGCATACTTTCATTGCTTCGTGGTTTTGTTGGTGTACCCGCTTTCGATGAAAGGTCAACGCACAGACGATACAGAATTCGCCTCTACAGAAAAAAGCTTTTTAGCTGTCCCAGTCTTTGCGCGTAGTAATCTACATGGTGAGTAGTCTCCTTGAACAAGCGCCAAAAAGTCCTCACGGTAGGGGTGGTGCTAGATGGAGGAAGGGTCATGCCTCGCGTCCGGGGAAAGTGTCCTTCCCCCGTTGGGGTTTTTTTTCACGTTCAGTTCCAAAGTCGGTACGATAAAGTATGTGATCGCCGACGGTGTCCAGTCGCCCCGACGGTCAAGCTGCTTTTGTTTTCAACAGCTCAATAAGGCAATTTGGTACCAGAGTTTTCGTTGTTTCATTTTCTTTCATAGTTCCTTTCCATGATAGTTTAATACTGCCATCCGTAAAAGCTCCATGAATCTACAAGTCTTTCTCACCTTTCCAGGAAACCTTGAGAAAATTTATCCCATATCGCACACCCTAGTTAATGTTCTCTCATGTTTGTCGTACAGTACGATAGGCGACCCTTTGAGGGAGATTTCATTTTTTTCACATCAGGCAGACTAGGTAGATATGCGATAGACTGTATAGTCCCCGATTGGGGTCAGCCACCCCAACAGTTGTTTTGTTTTCACTAAATTAGTATCGATTCTTTTAGTGTTCCACATAATATTTGCACGTTTTGTGCATTATCCATTTAAAAATTTAGTTTTCCCCGATAAACACAAAATCAGCACACAACTCGGCACTTCAAGTATATAAGGATACTATGCAAAATGTTCATTGCAATGGGATGATTTCGTGCAAAGGTTTCCTTTCAATTACCTCCTCACCTTCTGTCGACCTTGTTTCAGCAAACCTGTCCCCTCTGTAAGAGCTTTAAGGTTGCTTACTGCAATGGGATGGTTTCGTGCAAAGGTTTCCATTCAATCACCTCCTCACCTTCTGTCGACATTGTTTCAACAAACCCGTCGCCTCTGTCACAGCTTTAAGGTTTCTGCCCCTCTACACACACCATCATGGTCCTAGCCCCATGCCTGCAAAATTCTGGCGGATACCCCTGTTTTTAATTGAGACTAGGAATTGGAAGAGACACCAGGCCCACCAGTTATCAGCTTGAAGATTAAACATGCGACAAAGCATGTCTCCCGCAGAAACATTTTAAGTTACACTCAGATATCTGGCAGCAGACACGGCTTTATTTTTTTCTCTATGGCAAGTAAGGGGGCTCGGTCATAGAATCGCGAGCTATCTCCGCACAGGCCCATGTGCCTGTAGAAAAATGGATTGCCAAGGTGGTTGGTAAACAGTGCTAGTCAATTTCCCCTTTTGAAGCCTGAATGCTGTACGTCTCTCCCTCCCGTGGGAGACTTCCTCACTACGGACATGGGGTGTTTAAAAGTGAGTACACGACACTATTTTCAGCAGCAAAACGGAACTGTGGATTGGCAGTATCTTCATGAACTATAATCGAGAACTTAAAAGAATAGTCCAGACCCAAATTTAAGTTTGATATGTTAAAGAGAAACATATTCCAAGCATTCTGTGAAA
>WURT03159365.1:0-10767 GCA_009936505.3 Holothuria glaberrima | reverse complement strand
TATAAATGGATCAGTCAAAGGAGGCCATTAGCCAATGAAACAGTGTCAGGGAATAATTAACGATGTGTGATGATTTATGTACATGTTTTAATGTGCTTAAGTTCAATGCACCCACATGTTTTCATAACATAATTATTTACCATGTCCTCACAAATTATGGCAGCTGTGTCAAAACTAAGCTTGTTTTATAGGTTTCCGTGTTTTTGGGGTGCACGGATTAAAACATCCCCCATGATACCGCATGTAATAACATGAAAAGATAGAATGCCTAAAGAGGCTACAAGTTTCCTAGAATCGACAGCCGAGAATCTGTTAAATACAACTTACGGAGAGGTAATTGTGTACAAAACCTCTGGATTTTCAAGCTAGAAATTTGGCTCTTCAATGCACGTGCACCCTCGAAATTTTGCAAGTTTTGCAGCGGTGAATACACCCACCAGGAAGGTGGGGGAAACATTGTCTGAATTTAAAGTGATTATAAGTTGATAATATGCAATCAGTCAATTGCCAGTTCATTTATTTTTGTATTAAAGGTAAAAGTCACCAGACTCAACTTTGCTATCAGATTCCACACAAGTAAAAAATCAGTTAAACACTGAATTTCCATCTGCTTATTGGCTGTAGCATCTTTGCTTGAAATTAATATGCAGTTTGGCATGTATCAATCAACACAATATGTTTGAACTTAACAGTCTATGTGACTGTATAGCAAAACTAAAAGTAAAGCCAAGCCTTGCCCACCACAGTAAAATATACTGTAATAACTATTTTGAAGAACCAGAATTACTGTGGGACAGCAGAGGACATAATTAAGCCTTGACAGCTCCTCATGGGGTAGGATGCCTCCTTGGTCACTCTTAGGACTCACTACCAAGGAGAGCCTTCATTACCTGTTAAAATATTCACAAAGGGAACAAATGAAAGACAGAAAAATATGATACCCACTTCAATGAAGTTCATTATCTTCGTAATTGTTTTATTAATTGTCTTATATTCAACTGCTATGTTTTTTCACTTTTATCACCCTGTACCAGTCTGTTACTGACCTTAAGAGAGGCCAAGGCCAGGAGGTATCCATTTCCTCGAAAAACATAGCCCCCTGTGGACTAAAAGTGGTTGACCATTGATCAGCCATACATCTTCTGCATTCCCTGACCTTGTACAATATGTTGTAGGTCTATTGTGTGGCCGGGACCTATTCTTAAAACCTTTTCAATTTACTGTGACATAAAATCTTAGAGAGGGTAATGATGGCAAAACTGTGCAACCTTTCAATTTTAGACCACAGTGTAAAGGTGTTTCATTTTGGTCAGGGTCAGTACTCAGGAGGAAAGCCGGAAGAATATTGGGAAGATATGGTGTATGAGTATTATGATTATGAATGCTGCTGTAAAGTTGATGGATAGATGCTAAATGGGGAATTCTTTGAAAAGCAAGAGTTTTGATAGGGAAAGCTGGACACTTGTGAAATTCAGTAATACAAACATAAGTATTGTAAATGTGCAAGTCCTATTTCAGCTAAAATTTGATCAGGGAATTGTATCACTTCCTGGAAGCTTCAGGGGAATTAGGTTTAAAACTGGTTTCAAAGTTTTAGGATAGCTAGGGGGCAGGGTTCAGGCAGGTGGGAGTTGGGTTTATATTGGAGGTAACCCATTGTCTTCATAAGTAGACAACATGATTTACTCCTTCCCAGGATTGAACTTTTACTAAGAAGTCAACTTAAATTAGAGAAAAGGAAAATTACATTTTAATATTACAATACTTCTGTTGAAAGGCCAAGAGAGGTATTAAGGTTGTGTGATAGAAATCAACACAGTTATGTAAAATTCAAGTTGTAGTGAAAGGGTGCAGTGTAAAGTGTGACAGGTTACTTTTTCCCTCTTCTTCTTTGACTTGGTGAAACTGTGTGGTAATGTACTGCAAGATAGGGAAATTCCCCCTTTCATCTTAGAACTGATTGGCAGCTAGTTTCCAACTTTGAGTTATATTTCCACTGCCCAAATTTCATCATGTGAAGGATGGGAACCTGTGGTGTCAACTTACAAACAGATTCATTAAAATTGGCCTAGGTGCTTGTTAGTAGTATAGTAGTTTGATCTTTGTCACCTGACATTAGTAACCCACCTGGGATATCCAGGGTTGCCTCCAAGTTCTTGCAAAATGTCAACAAAATTTCTCGGTTCTAAAATTACATGAAAATTGTACTGATAGTGGAATGGCAAAGTTAAGCTTGAGAACAATCACATCCAACAACCATTAGGATTACATGGAGCTTTAAATAATACTATCAATGTATGGTTAGCATGAACCATGCATGGATCATCATTCAGTACTGCATTTGAGACTGACAAAGACTTTTAAGAAAAAATCCAGTTATACCTGAGGCTGCAGTTCTTAAAGGGAAAATGCAGTCCCCCCAATTTGAAGCAGTGTACCCCAGTACACTGGTTCAGAAATGGCTCCTATCACTCATGTGACAATATTTTTGTTACTTACTCCCGAAATTTATGCAGAATAACTCATTGGTTTACCCCCAATATTCAATGAATTGACACAAGAACATTATGAAAATACTTGTGAGAGAAATAAGAAGAGATCTCCAAGATTTAGCAAATTTTTGAAATTTATTTTGGGGGGACTGCCATCTCCCTTTAAGTTTTCAGTTTGTAATTTTTTCTGTTGCTAGTGGTTGGCTAAATTTGTTTTCAGAACCAAGTTACAGTCAAAAATTAAGGTCTTTCTATCAACTGTAATTGCAAGTCACAAAAGTGTCATTGTTTGCAAGTGAGGGAATATGGCATATATTTACACCTGCAATGACGGCTAACCCCTTCTCATAAGCTTCACAAGGTGAAAAGTGTCAAGCAAACTACTTATAACATCTTAGTGATTTTGTAAATTTGATTCTAGATAGTGTTTTCCCCTTGTGATGTTGTCACTGAAGTGAGATGGTACTGTTATTTGTATCTCTCATCTGGCTGATTATATCATGAGTTACAGTACAATTAGCGAAATTGTCATCAACATTTGGTTAAGATAGCACATGGAAGTTGCAAGGACAACTTTTTTAAATAAATGTTACCAACAGGAAGGTAAAAGGAAAAGCCACAATCTAATTTTAGGACATCTTCCAAGGTAAAATGTTTATAAACAAGTAAAACTTCTGGGAAACTTAAATTCAAGGAAGCAGTTCGCGTATTTGTGCTGTCTATAGTACTGACAATCTAGTTTCAATCAGGGAATACATCAAATTTTAGTGTTCCACACTGTTTGTTTTGCAAAAGGAGAAATTTCATGGTGGGACACCAGAACTCATCTACTAAAACACACTTACATATTGTATCACTGATGAGAAGCTATGAATTTAAAATTGTTTATTTTCTCAGCCATGTCAAGATGGTTTTGGATTGAGAAGTCCAAATTTTGGAAACATTCAGGTCTTTTCTATTTATAGAAAAGTTTCACAGATTATAATAACAGGTGAAGGTCATTGCTACACTCCAAATATGATATTAAAGTGGTACTACAGCAAGGATAATATTGGAGGAATCATTGATGCTACCAGCTTGTTATTCAATTGGATATTTTGTAGGTGTCATGCACAACATTTTGCAAAATCAGGTGCTCAGATAAGGAATAAACTACCAAGTTTTGGATAGTTTCAGGTGGAAAAGTTTAACCTTATTTTGGCTTTTTTCCAATAAGTTGTTATCTGTTGAAGCTATAACAGAAATATGTGGGGAATATGTTGATCATAACTTCCATTAGTCTTAAGCCGGCTGCCCACTTAGCGACCAACGGCTTGCGAGCTCTTGCAATTCCTTGCAAGCTCCTGTGACCTAGAGAAGATCGCTAATTTTCTCCCTATATTTTACTTAGCAATCTTCCCAAGGTCGCAGGAGCTCACAAGGAATTGCAAGAGCTAACAGCCTTTGGTCGCTAAGTGGGAAGCCCGTATTACACAGTCTCTTCCTTGATGACCTTTGCCAAGCAAGTAGATTAAACAAGAAACTTTTTCATGGACTGTTGTATAACTTCTCAACCATGCAGGAAAATCGCATTGAAAATATGTAGAGTTTTGAGGTTGGGACAATGGTTCGTGGGCAATTTTCCCCCAGAACAGTTCCAAATTTGCTGGTATGGAAAGGTGTTTGGGGCCATTGTCATGAGTGGGAATTAACCAGGGTGGGAATTGGTCAGATGTGAATCATCTGGGGGGCATATAGAGGGGTTTCACTGACGTCACGGGATTGCTCGTCTCTTCGTTTTTGAAGGGAAAGATCGTGCACCTCTTTGGTTTTGAAGGGCAAGCATCCATCATGTCACAGAAATATCTATGGTTTATGCCATGCACATATGCTGTAAATACGTTTATGGCTTACTGCATTCGTGTTTTGCCGTTCAGTGCCTGGGAATCCCACTCGCGTGACATCACATGAAATCCTTGTATAGTCTGGGGGAGTTAATAGGGAGTTTTCTGGGGGAATTGCTACAGGGACAATACTGCAGAGAAGATTAGTCTGTAGTAACTGTATGTCACTCAGCAGTGGAGCTGCAGTCATAACAACTTGTAAAGATTGCTTTGGTATCCCCATTTTGCACATGAAGTGTAGATAATTTAAGTTTGGGTTATCATATGGTACTAGACGGTAGGTTAAACAAGATATTGGTAAGTGTCCTTTCAATGATCCTCCAACTATTCATTTCATTCTAGACCTGGATCTGATCAAGAAGATAGATCTCAGATTTTGTACTCCAGGTCAAAATTGTTGGGTAAATACAGATCAGATCCAGACCTGAGTCCCCTGATTTTGGTCTACAATGTGGCATGACGATCTGATCTCAAACTCAAGATCAAGCTTGTAATGTAAATGATCTAGGATTATATGAATTAGTCCTCTCTTTTCCTGATTTAATAGTTTCAGGTTTACTGAAACTGTGAAACCTCGTTCTCAGTCCATATTATGTCATTTTTCTACCCTTAATTCAAAAAACAAATTTTTGTTAAGGTATTATAATTAGTGTTGGATCGATCATCAGTATCCACCATTGGTATCGACGGACATTCTCCATTTTCATCCAGTATTGGTTTCGGTAAAATTTACCTGAAATGACGAACACCTTACTGTTATATATTGTCCTAAATGTCATGAAAATGGGACACTATTTGAATACCCTTTACCTCATCAAGATGAAATGACACATAGTTGTGGTGCCTGGTGGTCAAAGGCATATTAGGTGGGGGGCAAGGGTGCAGACTGCCCCCCCCAAAAATTTCTGAGGTCCAAAAATTCGGGCAGGAAACAACAAAAATTCAAGCACAGAATAGGTGAAATTCTGGCAGAGATAAGTAAAAGTGAAAAGATTGCACAAATTTTTTACTGAGTACTCAGATTTTTTATGGAGCCCGGAAAACGTGCAAAGTTATTGCATGCTTCGCACATATGTAGTCGTTTGTTGGTCTATTTAACTCCTGAAGAGCAACGAAATTCGGGCAACTATGAGATTCGGGCAAAACATTTTCTGCCCCCCCAAATTGAAAGAGTCCTGTACGCCTATGCTGGTGGCTTATGGTTAATATGCAGAATGCTTATTTCTTTGATATCGGTATTGGATTAGTATCGGCTGATATTGAGAACTGAAGTATTGTTATTGGTAATATCGGCTTCTTGCAGTGTTGGCCCAGCACTAATTATAAGCCCATATCCTTTCCTACAAGCAGTATTATATTTACTACTACTACTAATAATAATAAAAATACCCTACTGTCTTTACGTTAACCATAAATAAGTTAAAGATTTCATTTTACCCAAGGTTCTCTGATCTTTCATTTAACATAATCTGCTCTTTGTTCCCTAACAGTAAGTTGTACACAAAACATCTTGACTTCATTCTTTTCAGCTGATGGCTTGCACAGTGTATGTATCTGAAACTTTTTTCCAAACAGATTTACAAAATCTCATGTTGTACAGTACTTACGATCACCTTAATTCTCAGCCAATACCCTGTTGCCGTAGGAAAAAGTCCAATAATAAGAGCTATTTTTTGGCAAATTTTCTCCAAGGGTTCTCTAACCAATGTAGCTGTTCCCAGATCTATTTATAGGTTCTGGATGGGCCCCTTGTATCTAAACACATTGCCAGCTATACTGTACATCTAGCTGACTGAGAGGTGTTACCATTAGCTATTTAAGGTTACAATGTCACTGGTTGTATGGCTTGGAAGGCACATAGCTATAGACAACCTAACATTCTATAACTCATGAAAAACTGTCCCTTGTGCATCTGCCATTTCAGCATCCTGTCAGAATTGCTGTCCAACAGTGTCATTATTCGTTGGCAGTATATTACCTACATAAAAATTTATGTTAATATAGTACTGTAGGAACCATATATGAACACTTCCCTGGGGTAAAGAGGGTTAGAAAAATGTTAAAAGAAACTTCTCCATTTCAGTGAAACCTACTGCAACTGAGTTAGGCTTAATCAAAATAAAATGTGAACAAATAATGGCTACAAAGAAAGCAGATCTTTGCAACAGTTGCAATTTAAATGACTTATTCTAGTTCCACCTTGACATTTGTATTTTTGAGTTTTTTGTTGATTTATTTTTTCATTTCGTGTTTTTGCTCTTACGTCTTTTTCCATTATTTTCCATGTGTTCCATTTTCTTTTTTTTTCTCCTCTATCAAGGAGAATTCAGTACTTTTGGCTTTATATATGTTAGGTGTGATTAAACTTCATAGCTATAAAGGGGTATTACTGCACTTATTTTAGGGTAGTTTCTCTTGCCCTATGCAGTCAACAATACACCAGAGTATACAAGTATGAACCTTGAAATTTTGTTTCTGAGATCCAGTACCCATGTGACTGACTAGCAAACATACTGCAGGAGTTACCTTCAAGGGAAGCCGTAGGTGTTTTCCTAACAGTTGAATGTGAAGGTGTTACTTAAATTACTACCAACTGTTTCATTTTGAATTGCAAAGCGAACAATGATTCAACCTCATAAAATATCACAGTGCTTGTCAGCTGATTTAATTTACTAGCTGAAGTGATCTTTGACACATTACTAGTATATAATACAGAGACACCAAGACACACACCAAGACAGCAGTGACAGTTACTTCCTTTATGAGCATACCCTGGGGCTTGTTATGGGTCACTACAGCTGCTAGGATTCACATAGCCCATTTGACCTTACCCTGCAGACTGGAGTTGCGTACAGGTGTGTGGGACAGATTTTTGTGTTTGGTAAATTTTGACATTTTCCTGGCCTTGATGTGTTGCACTTCATAAAGTTTACTTTGTCTATCTGTCAGCATCTCAGATATTACATGTATTCATGTGCTCCCAGCCCCAAAGTTAGGGCACCTACAAAGAGGTCATAGCTAGACAAAATACTGAAGAGGTTATGAAGGGAAGGGGCTTTTGGGAGGGGGATGAAATATTTTGTGCAATAAATTTCTTTTTTTTAAAATATATGAAGGCAGGGCTTATTTAAATTTTTTTCAGAGCACAAACTTTTCTAGGCTGGAGCTCCCCCACCCTTGTGTCTCCTCCTCCCCCCATGCATGACTATGGTCCTGTCACAAACAGTCGTACTGTTGTAGCCTATTTGTCTGATCCCTCCTCCTCTCCCAACAGTTCAGTAAAATAAACATCTTTTACCCATAATGATATATTTTTTGATGTATTTCAGATAAAGGAATGTTGAGTTAAATACAGTATGAAATTAGTTGTTAACTAATCTACAATATGTCCAGAGAGAGGAAGGTAAGGGGAGGTATGGCAGAAGATGGTCCTTTCCAACTTCACTGTAATAGTACAACTGCTTTGTACTGCTTGAGTCATACCCTTTACTATGACCTTGGACATGCTCTGCCAACTATGCACTTTTATGTAACACGAAGTATTAACTGTATATGTGAATGATATAGGGTGTAGTTAATATTTGTGAGTAAAGAGATAACCTTAGATAATGCCATATAATCCTTGCAATGCTTCTTTTCAACAGCTTGTAATACAGTAGTCATATGATATTTGAAGGAGAATAATACATACTGTAGATGGAATTTGAGACATCCATTTTACATATCACCAATTGGGCTTTTACAACAAACTATTGTTTATTATTTTTGGATACTTGTACCAATAATAGTTAAAGTACCAGGTAAGTGGGTATATACCAGAGATCTGAAACACACAGTGAAGTGAGTGCACTCCTTACCCTAGCTACAAGCAAGAAAACCTAATAAGTAGATAAACAATGATCTAATAGTGTGGTCTCACCGTGTTACCCTGAGCACGAGTAACGTGAGAACGCGGGTTTACTCTGGGTCGCTGTTAATATTTCGATCCACCTCCGAACAGAGGGTTCTGCGGTTTTAAACACCGTGTTTGTGTAATCAGCCATAGGTCACAGGTACTGAACTATATGAACTCCACTTCCTGTCAGTATTGTACACATTAAAACAGACTGGTATTGTATTAAATGAACTACTGCTAGTTGCTGCGTGGTGAAACTATTTCCATTGGAGAAAGCAAATTATTCTAGATTGTTTTTTCATAAATTTTTCCCTAGGCCTACTTCTGAATGCAGGTCCATAGCCAGACATGGTATACAGAAAGAGCGAGATAATTTCCAGGCCGGGCGAAATATGTTTTAGAGACCGAATACTTGTATAAGTCTAGCCTTACTTCTACCAGTCTAGGGTGTTTTCATTTCCGCTGTAGCCTGTAAATAATGATTTACCTAACAATTTGGAGACAAACAAGAGAAAATTTGCGAGAAACTTATTGACTTCCATAACAACCCAACCAACTTAACCCGGGGTACATGAGAACACACACTGGAAAACACGGTGTTAACCTGCGGTTTTGTCATGGTATAAACACAGCGTTACACCGGTTGACACGAGACCAAGGTAATATAGTCTCTTATGAAAACCCTTCACAGAAGGAATGTCCCGCAAGCCCAAAGGAAGATCATTCCAAAGTCTTGTAAAATGAACAAATTGATGCTCAGTTGCCAGAAAAATGTTAGGGTTAAGGGTGGGTGGGAGGAGGCTGGCTTTGAGGATTCAGGGGGAAATGATATGTTGTTTAAAAGTGTTGATTGATATTTTATATATTTTTAATCTTGTTAAGTATGATGGTGATTAGGCTATTATTTCCACTTAAACGGTTGTATGCAGATGAGGGATGGGGACTAAACCAGTCAAAGGAAGAAGTATTTTTTAGCTCAAACCAGCTCAAAGAGCTGTTTGAGCTATTGTGATCCGCCACCATCCCTCTGTCTGTCTATTTATCTATCATGTCTGTCCACAATTGCCTTTAAAGCTTTCAGGCGCACATTCTTCGATGTATTGTAACGAAACTTGGACACTTAGGTCACGAAGGACACGAAGGTCATTTAGGGGTCATTAAAGGCCATTATGTCAATGTCTTCAAAATGTACCTCCTCCCACAAATAGCGCTGAATGTTCTTGAAAGTTGGTCATAGGATTTTTTACATAGTGGTTGTCTAGGATTCTTCACAGATTTTTACTCCAAGGTCTTACAAAGTCATTAGAGGTCAAAAGGTCAAAATATCTTTGATGTGGTATTGCTTTGCACCTGTGAGTCTGATATATACCAAATGTGGATAAGTTAATCGACTTTTGAACGGCTTCCAGCTGGGTGTAAAAATGTGGGTCAAAGGTCATCCAAGGGTCATTTGAGGCCGTAGTTGTGAATATTTTGAAATGCTTTTTTTTCCAAGATACTTTACCAAATTATCTTCAAAATTGCACAGAAAGAGGACTGACACGTGCAGATTAGAAATTACTTCTTCAATTTGGGATGAAGAATACTTTTGATACCTTTCTAACCAATTTTGTGCCACTCCTCTATTTTTACCAGTCTCACAAAATCAGTTTATTACCTATTTCTCTTTTTCTCCCTTTAAATCTATACATTTCTTGAGGGAATGATTCTGAAGGTATCATATTTCTTCATGGTGCATGAGTTGTAATCACAATACTCCTGCTTTGCTAGTACAGTGTAATTGTATATAACAGATGAATTTATTGATGTGTGTTTAAAGACCAGAAGCTACTAGACATTTAGAAGGAACAATTGTAATTAAAGGGAAATATTGTGTTTAAAATGCACCAACATGGCATACAAAGAAAGTACCTCTAACCATTATTTAACCATTAACAATTTAACATTGTCTATCATTCTGTATCTATTGATTTTGGTTTAAAAAATATGAAAATTTTCAATAATACAAACGCAATATTTCCCTTTAAGAGGAAATTTAGCATTTGGAAGTAACTTGCAAGAGCACTGCTAAGGTAGGACAGTAATGCAGACAGACTTTCAAGTTGATAGATAAGAAGTCTGTTTGGTAATGTTATTAAGTAAGACTGAGAATTTTATCCACTTCCACAGCATTGACACTTCCAGATTTTAAATATGAAGCTTTGGATGCCTGGCAATGTATATTTCTCAGTTCGTCAATGTTGTTAGCTGTTAAAACTATCCTTTCAATTATGTCCTGATTAGGTCACTGTGATATTTTATCCACTTCCACAACATTGACACTTCCAGATTTAAAATATGAAGCTTTGGATGTGTGGCAATGCATATATATATCAGTTCATTTATGTTGTTAGCTGTTAAAACTATTCTTTTAATTATGACCTGATTAGGTCACTGTGATATTAACTGGCCTCATTTTACATAGACAAGTGGTTTTGTAATGGTCAGACAGTAATCC
>WURT03159354.1:0-10767 GCA_009936505.3 Holothuria glaberrima | reverse complement strand
ATTGTCTATACCTAAGCTGTTTTAGTTAAATGTCCACACACCTTTACGAAGCCAGTTCAGAGTTACTTTTGTGTTCTTAAAGTTCTCCATGGCATGAACGCTACTTTAGCAACGCATAGCACACAATGTACAAACCTATGCACAGCGCGTGGCTTTTGATTGAGTTCTATATATAACCCTGCAGTTCTATATATAACCCTAAAACCTAGTACAGACTCATTCACTGTTTACAAACAAAGACGTCACTACGTTTCGGTAAAAGAGTTTGTAAGGCGCACTTACACTGACGTCACAATGCAAAGTAGATTCCAATTCGTCTACTTTCTGCGTGCAATCGCACAAGGGTTTACACGCGCAACACCGAACATACACGCATTTGTTTTTGCGCATGCTCTATGCCAACCAATGACAACCAGTGACGTAACCGTGAACTCCCTAATATGACCTTAGGAGACTGCACATGAACAGTAACAACTTTAAGTGGCTCATTACAACCTCACTGCTCCTGAGGCCCATGCAGTAGAACATGCAGTCCTAAATGTCCCTGATTAATCAATCGTATGTCACTGAAACCACAGCAGAGAGAGAGTGGGACATAATAAAAATTGCAAGGAGCATTGTCCCTGATTGCCACGGTCGATGAGGCCCTCTGGTCACTCAAGTTAAATGTTTGTCTATTGAATAGCGCGTAGTGTTTTGGACCACGGCCCACTGATTGGGCAGATCACCGTCTTGTGGATTGCAAACAAATTGGATAATTTCTATTTCTATATCATACTTTCTCATGTAGTTTATCTCATCTGCTGACACACATGGACAGCTGATTGTTTACGTTGCTTCGTGTGAAACTTGTCTCGACCAGTTCTGTTGTAAACATAAGTGGAACTCTCATGATTTTTCAGTTATTGGTGAAAGGTGATCCTTGGGTACAGAAATTTCAGTAGTTAAAAGGGGGGGGGGGGCCTGGAGTTCCAGAAAGGTTGAAAAATACTGGTCTGGTGTGTCGTCCAAGACTGCTGTTTGGTACATATTTAAGGAAGATTATTCTTACGTGTTACAACGCAAAAAGATATACAAGGACAGGCCTTCGTCCATGGTGATTACCCCAAAATTTTTTGAACACATGTTTCTACACAGAAGGCGTTAATAACCTTCATTTTAAGTTTAGTTTTAATTAGAGCGACAGACTTACTTTTTGAAAGGGTTTCTTTGGGGGGGGGGGGCAAAATAGGCGGCGAAATTGCCTCTGTAAATTAAACTTTTTCAAGCAGGTTCCATGTACTGACTGCTGAATAAGTCTGCTGCCAGAACCACACCTTAATTGATAGAATTTATCAATATAATGGCAACAATCTCTTTATCACAGATTCAAAGTACCAAGAAATTAATAAAAGAGGTTAATGCCGTCTTTTACATCTTGGACTTTAAGTTATTCCCCAGCATTTACAATCAAAACCGAAGCCAGTTTATGGTAAGCCTTCCACTTGGTTTTCATACTTTTAGAAAATAATTGAAAGCGTGGTAACATGAATACAACCTTCATACGGTAATAAAAACCAAAATGAGTAAATGTTCTACGGCAAAACTATAATATTATCTAGACCCCGTTTTTCATTTGCATTATTAAAGCACCACCTTGCTTTGGTCAACGTGATAAGGCAGGTTCTTAAAGCAACTTGTTCCACGGCTCTCATTAAGGGCCTATGGAGCCAGGGACGGGGAGGGGGTGAAAACGTAGCTTCCCAATTTATTTCAGTTTGAATTTTTCTTTTTTTGTTTTCAAATTCAGTTTGAATGTGACTTAGGACGGCAAAACTTTCTCGATGATGCTAAAATAATGTAGCAGAAACTGAAGGCTCACCTGCCTCGCCCTCTGCCCCCTACATCTTAGAAACCTTGCGAATGCCCTGTTATTCAGTAGTATGGTTGGTACAGGCAATGAACCGATAAAAACTTTCTTCTTTGTTGGATGTTACTAATTAATAACTGAAACATTAGATTGAATTCAATGAATCGTCACTCATTAATTTTCCATACTTCCCCTCAAGCTGGTGAGATAGGACAGAATTAGCATAAATGAACTTTTCCTATGTGACCTCTTTCAAAGTATACCTTAGATCATGAAATCAGTCTTGGCCCCACTACCAGAATAAAGGCCGCTTATCAAGTCATCTAGCCAGCCACGCACATTTGTACATAAAAAGTTATGACCATAGAGCTAGAGCTAGGACTTATGTATGTAGCCGAACTAATGGGGGCGCTCTTTATATATTATGATCTTCAGAATCATTAAGATCCGTTGCATTCTTCACGATATCCAATATTGCTTGCGCTTGGAACTTATTAGCCTGAGATATGGAAACACCGCTTGCTGTTGCTGGTCTAGTGGTTCTCCTTTCAAAACTACTTGAAGCATACAGCCAATCAGATATGATTATACTGAACTTCACACCAAAGACTTTTGAGTAAACTTAAGATTATCAGCATCAGCATAGGAACCTTATGGTTCTTTGGACATCAATTAAAATGCTTGTCCTTGAACATGAGGCGTACGGTTGTCATCAGCGGATTACTCAAGGAGAGAGAAAAAAATGAAAAGAGGGGAAAAGAGAAGAAACGAAAGAGAGGGAGGAGGAAGAGAGAGAAATCAGAGGCTGAAGGAAAAAGACGGGAAGAAGGGGGAGGGGGCAGGTAAAGGCAGAAAAGGGGGGTGAGAAAAAGAAGAAACTGCATAGGTTGTGTACACATGGATTTGATATATTCTACACTCATACTCCGCATTGTAATTACTGAAATATGGTTCTTGTGTTGCTATGGCCGTACTCAGAGGGAGACAGGGGTCATTGCCACACAGAAAATTTTAAAAAACTGCATGACTAGCTTTTACCACAATGAGCTATAAAAATTTCTGACATTTTTAATAAAGATTGTTAAGATGCAAATCTTCAGGCACGTAAAGTGAAATTTTCGTAAATATGGAACATGTGTCTTTAACGAAAGGGTGTGCCCCTACCTTGGGATATTTAAATGTCTTACTCAGAGCTTGAAAACGTCAAATTTGAACTGCTCTCTCGAGAGCGCTCTGCGCGCATGCATTCTGGGTATAGCTTTCCCCATTCTTGCTTCCTGCAGGATATATTTGGTTAACAGTTAAAATTACGTATTTTTAGGATAAAAAAAAATTGGCATCCGTGAGGGGGGCCAGGGCCCAATGACCCCCTGCGTACGCCAGTGCCCTAAGGTGGGCCCCTGAACCCCAACCGCTTAGAAGTTTAGTGGCCTGAAGAGAGGAATAGCCTAATGCATTACAATTATGGGGAATATTTGTATTTGATGATGCATTTAAACTAAAATATATCCATCCTGAGACTTAATTTTTCACACAGAGATATGCTGAAACCTCAGAGCTTCCGGGGGCTTCGCCCCCTGGGCCCTCTTAAGAGGCTCTAAGGCGTGACCCTGGACCCCACCCGCTAGAGCTCGCTCTTCGCTTTCGTTTTCGCGCTACGCAGATCTACGTTGATCTACGTTGGCAAAACATAATCTCTACATCCCCAAAAGATCACACCTTCGCTACGCCCCTGTCTGGATGTCCAATAATGTATCAGACAGTATTACTTCAAACACCGGAGTGCAACAAGGAACGGTTTTAGCTACATTCCTATTTACTTTATACACATCGGATGCAACCAATAACAATTGTGCACTTAGTCAAATTTTCTGATGACACTGTTTTGCTGGGTTTGATTAAAGACGAAGATGATACTGCTTATTTAGATCAGATTAACCATTTTGCAAACTATTGTGATCAAAACTTTTTAGAACTTAATGTTAATAAGACAAAAAGAAACGGTAATTAATTTTCGTAAATCCCATATTGTTCCAAAAAATGTTATTAAGAGAGATGTGCTGTGGGAAGGGTGGATAATTATAAATACCTCGGTGTTGTGATCGATAGTCGACTTACCTGGCACGATCATATCGATATTTTAATGAAAAAACTTAATTCTAGGATGCATTGTCTGTTTGCAATGAGGTTTAATTTTCAAAGTAAAATTCTTGCCATGTTTTATAAATCTGTTATTTGTGGGGTTTGGCAATATAATCTTGTATCGTGGGGTGGTAACGGTAGAAACATATAAGCTAAATACTTTCTATCTTATTAGAACCCCTAAACCTGTGTCTCATTCTAAAAAAATCAAAGCAGTAAACAATCTAAATCTAGAAATTTAAGCTTTCATTGAGTTATAAAGGTAATTACAGTTAAACCTTAAGTCGTTTCCTGAATGAAAGCCTAAATATAAAATTATAAAAGCTACTCTTACATTTGCACCTAACAATCTTTATACCTCTCGTTTCAGAAGAAAAGGTAATGTTTTTCTTTTCTTAATACAGTTGCTTCAATTGGAAGGTCTAGGTCTAACTAACTTTCTATGTCTTCCCCTGAATGTAAAAGCTTGGTCTACGTCCAGTTCTGCTCCTAAATGCAAATTTCAGCTGAATTCTTAATTGTCACCAAACCTTGTTTGTTTTTAAAATCATACCTTAAAAGTTTTAAATACCTCTATTTAGAAAATGTAATCTCTAGAGCTAAATAATAATCATTCCAAGCTTTATCGGGGGCTTTATTCAGTGTTGTAAAGGAAACATCTAAATCTATTTAAACCCCCTGACCTATATGTGCCTACATTAACATCTTGGGTACCCATCTACTGTGTACCATCTAAACTTCGAATCACAGGTCGAGTCATACCAAAGACTTTAAAAATGGAACCTTCTGCCGTTGTGCGTGATGCTCCGCATAAGCAATGGAGTAAGGGAAAACAAGCCAGTGAGCCACAACTGGGAAAAATGCCGTGGCCAGCTCGACTTGAACCAATTGGTTGCAGACTGGGCCGTAAAACCTCATCTAACTAACTAACCATCTAAACTGCATAGGTTACTCTAACATACGCAATTATTTTGAAATAATCTCTGTCTTTTACTAAATATTGCAAAGGATTATCTGTATCTTATTCTAAAGATTACAAAAGAATCTCTTTATCTTATTCTAAATGTTCAAAAACTCTCTTAATCTTATTCTAAATATTAAAGAATCTTATGTACTATTATAAATTTCTGAATCATGCAACCATTCCAACCATGTACCTCTTTACCTTATTGAAATTATTACTACTACTGGAATCTGTCTTATTCTAAATATTAAGAATTTTGTACCTTAGGCCTATTGTGAATAAGATGAGAGACTTTGTGTATCTTATACTAAATATTATAAAAATATCTTACTTATTCTAAATATTGCAAAGGAACTATATATCTTATTCTATTATACAAGACTATCGTATTCTAAACAACATGTAAGAATCGTTGTGTCTAATGATAAATATTATACAACAAATAAAGAATTTGTTTAAAGGGACTCATTAAGTTGGTATTGTTTATGTTGTGACGTGTTTGAAGGAAACAATTGCATAGCAGTGTTTCTAATTAGCCTCATTACTAATGTATCAGTTACTATAGATACCGAAAATGTGAGAAATTGTAGTTTTTTGGACAGGGGTTGCACATGATTAATACCTAATGGTAAAAAGTATTTGGTCATCACGGGCGGCGATCCTGGGGAGGGGGATGGGGGTATATCCCCCTCTTGAAATAGGATGGGGGGATACTGTACACTATATCCCCACATGTAATCAACCAGGCAGATCCGGAAATCAGAAAACTTTACCTTTTTCTAGACTTTACAATAGGCCTATTTATTTTTTTAGGGAACACTTCTGACAGTTGTCATAATATCACCTTGCAAAACCTGGAAAGGGCCATTTCCAGTGATCTGGGGGTATTTTTGGCAAAATTTTCTACGCTCCGCGCCAACTGATCGTGGCGCTCCGCTTTTTAGTGCCACTGACTATTTCCGGAAATCAGTAGATCCGGAAATCAGAACACCTAACCTTTTTCTAGACATTGTTACAAATTGTTTTTTTTTTTAGGAAATACTTGTTGTCATAGTGTCACGTTACAAAGCATGGAACTGTGGAAAGGGCCATTTCCGGTGATCTGGGGGGTACTTTTTACCCAAATTTTCTTTGTACGCCCCGCGCCAACCAATGGTAGCGCTTCGCTTAGATAGTGTCACTGACAATATATCCCCCCCCCCCCCACTTTAAAAGACGGATCGCCAGCGGGCATGCTGGTTATGAATTTGTTAGAAATTATTTCAATCATTAATTACCCCATCATTACCATTTCAGTTGTGATTCAGATGTGTAAAAAGCCTTAGCAGGGGCCGATCCAGGATTTCTGAAAAAGGGGGGGGGCGAAGTTGTTCGACCTGTGATCGATGGCACTATACCATCTAAGAGGAGCGCCACCATCGGTTGGCGCGGAGCGTACAAGAAAATTTTTGACAAAATATACCTCCCAGATCGCCGGAAATAGCACTTCCCATGTCTTATTTTTACATTTCTGCATCATATAATTTCATGTCGCAACTCTCAACACATTAATTTTTCCACAAGTTATTAACAGAAGACAGTTATCATAGGTACAGTGCCTTACTGCAATGCATCCTGTTCAAGGCGTCTAATCAGATCTTTAGTAGTCATGTACTAACTTGGTGAATATTGAGGGACTTCCTTGAGAAATTTGGACGCATATCTTAGTTCGGCTTGATGCCAGGACCCAGTACCTTGCATTGATATGTAAACGTAAATGTACGTTTTATCACGTGCATGTTCCCCTCTGCCTAATTTCTTGTTTTTGTGTGTTCTTGCGTGGACTCGGTGAGAAAGTGAAAATGACCCAAAATGCACGAGACTTGGCAGCCCTGTCATTGTCTTGGGGGTACGTCCAGGCAGTATAATCATGGTATTATTGTAGACCCTGCATAATATCAAAAGTGAATGACCGAATTGTAATAATTCTGACCACTATTTCTAAATAAAATTTTGTTGGTGATGTACACTGTAGGCCAATCTTAACGTCTTTCAGACAAAAAATCGAGGGATTAATTATTAACTGACAGAACAGCATTTGGCCATTTAGTTTGTCATTGATTATGGTTATACTTGTTGATTGGTGATTTTTACTTAGTTTATAATTCCTCATTTTTCTCCTTAGGAATTTATTTATGGAGGAACGTCCCCTCACTGAAAATTTTAGGGAGGGACATGTCCTCCTTCCCCCCCGTTTCGCTTCCGCCGCCTATGCGTAGCATACCAGAAAATTTGGGTACAAACACATCCCAGATAGCCGGAAAAGACACTTCTAAGGCCTTGTAATTCGCATGCAGTGGCGTACGCAGGATTTTTCTCAAGGAGGATGCAGTATGTTTTGTGATCGCCGGCTGGGGGAGGGGGTCTAAGGGGAGTGTACCTTTGAAAATTTTTTGAAAAATCAGGTGTCCTTAGATGCAATCTGGTGTCATATATGCTACCTTTTAAAGTAAAATTCGTGTTAGAAAATTTATGTATTTTAGGAACTAAAATAAAATTGGCATAAGTGAGGGGGTCCACGGTGGGACACCCATTCCTTTTGGAAATTTTTATAAAATTAGGTGTCCTTACATGCAATCTGGTGCCACATATGCTATCTTTTTGAAGTAAGATTTGAGTTACAAAATTGGTGTATTTTTAGAAACTAAAAGGAAAAGGGCATCAGTGGTCGGAAGCTGGGGGAGGGGGTGTACCTTTGAAAATTTTGAAAAAATTAGGTGTCCTTAGATGCAATCTGGTGGCACATATGCTACCTTTTAAAGTAAAATTCTTGTTAGAAAATTTATGTATTTTTAGGAACTAAAATAAAATTGGCATAAGTGAGGGGGTCCATTTTGGGACACCCATTCCTTTTGAAAATTTTGACAAAATTAGGTGTCCTTCGATGCAGTTTGGTGCCACATATGCTATCTTTTTGAAATAAAATTTGTGTTACAAAATTGGTGTATTTTTAAGAACTAAAAGGAAAAGGGCATCAGTGGTCGCCAGCCTGGGGGAGAGGTCTAAAGGGAGGAGGGGTGCTCCCTCTCCCTTTGAAAATTTTGAAAAAATTAGGTGTCCTTAGATGCAGTCTGGTGCCACATATGCTATCTTTTGAAGTAAAATTTGTGTTTCAAAAAGTTGCCTTTTTTAGGAACTGAAAAAAATTGGCATCAGTGAGGAGGCCATGGGGAGACAACCCCTCCCCCTTTAAAATTTTTGAGAAATTAGGTGTCCTTACATGCAATCTGGTGCCATATATAAAGTAAAATTTGTGTCAAAAAATTACTTATTTGTAGGATCTAAAAAAAATTGGCATCCGTGAGGGGGACCATGGCCCAATGCTCCCCTTGCGTACGCCACTGTTCGATTTTCCATTTTAAATTTTCTTGTTCTGAAAACTGAGGTTTGAACAGACGACATAGAAAAGTATTATTGTAAGGATTGTTCTGTCGAATGATACCAGCAGCTATATGGGAGTATCTAGAATGATGGTAGCCATAATCAAAGCTTGATGAAGGGCTGTGTTGGTACGGTGATTTTGACAAACAAGTCAAGGCGTGGCGAACACAATCATGTCTAGTAAGATAGCATACATGTGAATTGTCCCAATCGACGTTCAATTTGATCTGCTGTGCGCTATGACTCCCATGCTTCGAGGTTGTTAATTGCAGCTTCATTCCCTATCACTCCACTCTCTGTCCTTCTCTCTACCTCTTCTCCTTTCCGTTTTTTCTCTCCTTTTTCCCTTTCATTTTGTTTTCATTTTAAAAAAGTGGGGGTCGGGGCCGGGTCGGCCTCCTAGATCCCCATTTACCATTAAGACGTGAGTAAAACTCAACAGGTGTGAAAAAAATCTTGAATTTTACTAACCAACTCAATAAACCCCTTTAAATATTGGAAAAGACCCTTAACTTATTAAACAACAATCACTGTATCTCATTCTAAATATATGAGGGTTTTTGCATAGACGCTGTCATACTCAGCTGTTCGATCATGGATATGCATGTATTTGCAACGCTCTATTTTATATCTTATATTACACTAGAGAGGGGGTCCTACCAGTTGTGAAACCAGAGCCATGAATTATATGGCTCTGTGTGAAACAAGATATTAAAAGTAGGATAAAACTTAACAAAGATATTAAAGAAACAAAGATATGCTTATAATATCTTTGCTGTGAAACTTTTGCTGGCACTAATTGTAGGTAATTACGAAATGCAAAAAGTAAGTAAGATGGCAATTTCAAAGTGAGACACAGTGAGAAAAAATTCACTACACGGTACAGGAAGCTATTAGCAATTCTTTCTCCGTGATGGTAGCAGCTCCCTGGTTACACAGAGGAGTTGACGTGAAGGGTGGTATAAGTATTAATCTTTTCGGCCTTTTGGCTAAAATCGTGTTGGCTAAGTGTCTGTTCTTGACTCTTCATGGAGATTAGCTCATTCTATTTTGTATACTGGAGAAAAGTTGAAGAAGTGTAAAATTTTTACAATGGTATGTGTAAAGTTAGAAGCTGTGGGAAGTTAGAGACGAATGGTTATCTTTTTGGGGATGTTCTAAAACCTATAATGTTCTTATTTGGGTTCATTTTACCGCCAAATAATTGCTTGGAAATCCTTTTTTTTTTTTTTCTTATTTCAATTTCAATTATTTTATATTTGGGTCATCATCCCCCGTGCTAAGAATTGTGTTTTAAATAGAGTCTGGTTTATCTTTATCACTGCTTAACACACCATTTTGAAATGTCGGTGCGTCCATGCGTTTGAAAAAAGGAGTAAAGTTAATAACATCATCAAAATGATCACCATCAACCGTTTCTCCAGGGTTTAGTTCTTAAAAATTTGGGTAACAGGTAAATCATTTGAAAATGTTGTTCATTAAAGTTTACATTTTTTGTCGCAACTTTGATTTTAATTGTTTTACGTTACATTGAATACTTTCAATAGTCTCAAGTGATTCAATCTAGTAACCTGAGTATTTATAGGGATTAGTTATTTTGTAACTATTGTAATCGACTCTTCAGTCTTTGTTTTTTAGTCTTTGACGTATTTCGTTTAGTTTCCTACTAGTGTTTCACCTTTGTACTCATTCCGTCCCCTTTCTTCCATTTTCTCTTGTTTTAACGAGTGAGCTTTCTTATCTAACTTGTTTTGTAAATTTTTGTGAAGCCTGTCAATAAATTTGAGAGGTTGGTCAGTTAAGTTTGTTGTCCTTTCGGGGACGTATGTTGTCCTTTCGGGGACGTATCACCTTTGGGAGGCAAAACTCCTTCGGGGGTAATGTTTGGTTTCGCCTCCTGGATCTTCACAGGAGAGTTGGGGGGGGGGGGGCTTTGGAAAAGAACATTAACCTTTGCAAGTCCTTTTGGAACAATTTGGGGGCAACCCACTTGAAATCTTTTTGGTTCGATAAACTGGTAATTGATGAATTTAAAGGGAAAAAGCGGTCACCCCTACTAGTATATGCCAATATACTAATTCACGAGTGGCTCTTTTTAACCATGTGACAATACATTTGTTCCTAAAATGGGTAAATTCCTGCAGAGTAACTCATGCGTTTGTAATAAAAAAAATATGCCGTATTTTTTTTTGGAGACGACATGAAAGATACCGATTAAAGGAAAATGAAACGAGATTTGTAAGAATGACTGAATTAGTCATTATTTCCAAATAGGTTTGGGTTGACTAGACTACCTTGATATGCTAGTTTTCATAAAGAATCTTCAACGCTTGGCTAGAATAGAGCTTGAGCGCTCTTCCAAAACTTGTGATCCCAAACCAGTTTCATAATT